>CM042170.1:72133354-72140854 GCA_023376005.1 Doryteuthis pealeii | reverse complement strand
CACGCTAATTTAACTTATATGTAAATGCTCTATCAATGATATTGAGCACTGTCTACCCACAAATGTAGCACCAATATTATCGACAATATATATATATATATATATATATATATATATATATAAAGGAAAAAGGTGACTTACCGGTGAATATGGTCACGATGGTTAGTAAGTGTGGAATTCAGAGGATATAACAAATACAAAGTGCTCAATACGAAGTAGAGCAAATTTATTACAAACAGGGGACAAGAGATAACCAATCTCTTGTACCCATTTTATTATATATATATATATATATATATATATATATATATATATATATATGTGTGTGTGTATATATATATATGAGGAAAAATGAGTAAAGAAAAGAAATGTAGATGGATAAAATGAATTTAATCGATATCACATTAATCGATATCACTTACACATGTGTTTCGGTCAGTTTATGTGTGTGAAAATATTTCGCACACATAGAAGACACGACCTTCATCAGAGTGAACATTTATTTTGAATGAAAAAATTCGTTGGGAAAAAACAACAGAGATTTTGAAATGTGAAAACAGTTGTCGATTAAAAAAGGGACCACATATTGATGGTACATAATTTGTATAAGTTGTTTAAGTCTTCTATGTGTGCGAAATATTTTCACACACATAAACTGACCGAAACACATATCGATTAATGTGATATCGATTAAATTCATTTTATCCATCTACATTTCTTTTCTTTACTCATTTTTACTCATATTGTCGGATTCAATTCCTTTTCCATTTTCATATATATATATATATATATATATATATATATATATATATATGTTTATTTAATTGTATATATCCGTCTACTGGTGGTATATATATCTAGTTTGGGCTTTAGTGTGAAGCAGTAAAAAAATTAAAAATATTAGAAACTCGGTTGTTTAAGTGTTAAGTTTCGTTTATTTAGAAGATTTTCAAGAGTGCAATGCTCTCTTCGTCAAACTAAGGAAAACGGGATAGCTGGCGGTGTCTTTTAGTTGTCCTATCGATTCTGAGGTGTGGATGGCTAGCTGCTGCTTGTGACGACGCTATCTTCCTCCTCGTGTATGGGTGCTCTATGGCAGATTTTTTTTTTAAATAGGTCTATTTGAAGTTGTTAGTTGTTCGTCGTGGACGATTCTTGTGGTTTTCTTTGGGGTGGTGGTGTTTTTGTAAATATTTATATGGTCTAAGAGATCTGGTGTCGCTGTTGAGGCCTAGGATGTGCGTTTCTAAGCGTATTATCCATTCTATTTCGGTTTGTTTTCGTGATTGTGTGGATGGAAATCCATGATCAATTAAGATGCATTTGAGGTTTTCCAGGTTGTGTGATGGGGTGTTGAAGTGCTGTGCGATCTTGCTTTGTTGGGATTTAAGTTATTGTAGATTTGTGGTTGTTTAAACAAAGTCTAAAGGGTGTTAATGTTTCCCCTACGTATCCACTGTTTTTGCATTTTGTTCAGTAGATGTAGTATATAATGTTTGTGTTGTCGCATGTGAGTTGTGGGGGTTGGATCTTTATGTTAGTGTGTGGTATTAAGGTTGAGGGTTCCGTGTTTATGTGTGCACATACTTGGGTTGGTTGCCTTTTTGTGTGGTATTAGGGTTGAGGGTTCCGTGTTTATGTGTGCACATACTTGGCACCTTTGGTTGCCTTTTTGTGTGTCAGGGTAGGGTTCACATACTTGGTTGCCTTTTTGTGTGGTATTAGGGTTGAGGGTGTGTTTGGTGTGCACATACTTGGCACCTTTGTTGCCTTTTGTGTGGTTTGAGGGTTCCGTGTTTATGTGTGCACATACTTGGCACCTTTGGTTGCCTTTTTGTGTGGTATTAGGGTTGAGGGTTCCGTGTTTATGTGTGCACATACTTGGCACCTTTGGTTGCCTTTTTGTGTGGTATTAGGGTTGAGGGTTCCGTGTTTATGTGCACATACTTGGCACTTTGGTTGCCTTTTTGTGTGGTATTAGGGTTGAGGTTCCGTGTTTATGTGTGCACATACTTGGCACCTTTGGTTGCCTTTTTGTGTGGTATTAGGGTTGAGGGTTCCGTGTTTATGTGTGCACATACTTGGCACCTTTGGTTGCCTTTTTGTGTGGTATTAGGGTTGAGGGTTCCGTGTTTATGGGTGCACATACTTGGCACCTTTGGTTGCCTTTTTGTGTGGTATTAGGGTTGAGGGTTCCGTGTTTATGTGTGCACATACTTGGCACCTTTGGTTGCCTTTTTGTGTGGTATTAGGGTTGAGGGTTCCGTGTTTATGTGTGCACATACTTGGCACCTTTGGTTGCCTTTTTGTGTGGTATTAGGGTTGAGGTTCCGTGTTTATGTGTGCACATACTTGGCACCTTTGGTTGCCTTTTTGTGTGGTATTAGGGTTGAGGGTTCCGTGTTTATGTGTGCACATACTTGGCACCTTTGGTTGCCTTTTTGTGTGATTAGGGTTGAGGGTTCCGTGTTTATGTGTGCACATACTTGGCACCTTTGGTTGCCTTTTTGTGTGGTATTAGGGTTGAGGGTTCCGTGTTTATGGGTGCACATACTTGGCACCTTTGGTTGCCTTTTTTGTGGTATTAGGGTTGAGGGTTCCGTGTTTATGTGTGCACATACTTGGCACTTTGGTTGCCTTTTTGTGTGGTATTAGGGTTGAGGGTTCGTGTTTATGGTGCACATACTTGGCACCTTTGGTTGCCTTTTTGTGTGGTATTAGGTTGAGGGTTCCGTGTTTATGTGTGCACATACTTGGCACCTTTGGTTGCCTTTTTGTGTGGTATTAGGGTTGAGGGTTCCGTGTTTATGTGTGCACATACTTGGCACCTTTGGTTGCCTTTTTGTGTGGTATTAGGGTTGAGGGTTCCGTGTTTATGTGTGCACATACTTGGCACCTTTGGTTGCCTTTTTGTGTTGGTATTAGGGTTGAGGGTTCCGTGTTTTGTGTGCACATACTTGGCACCTTTGGTTGCCTTTTTGTGTGGTATTAGGGTTGAGGGTTCCGTGTTTATGTGTGCACATACTTGGCACTTTGGTTGCCTTTTTGTGTGGTATTAGGGTTGAGGGTTCCGTGTTTATGTGTGCACATACTTGGCACCTTTGGTTGCCTTTTTGTGTGGTATTAGGGTTGAGGGTTCCGTGTTTATGTGTGCACATACTTGCACCTTTGGTTGCCTTTTTGGCACTTTGGTTGCCTTTTGTGTGGTGTTGATATTGGAGGTATGTAGTATAATGGTTATTATCATCAGAAATGGACTTGGTAACCTAAGTTCAAATCCTGGATGAGACTGTTTGCATTTCATCTTGTGCTAATACTTTTGGGAAAAGTATGCATATAACTATTCTCCCTCCAACTATGAGTAAATAGTAGAGCAGACTGAGCTCTATAACTTAGGTTAGGCAACCAGTCTAGGAGAAGGAAAACTCTGAATTCAGGCATGTTAAACTCTGCTTAAGAAATAAACCTTGTGTCACATCCTACTCATGTGGAGGGGTTGATAAGTATATTGATATTTATATACATTTTCAAAGATTTAGTCAAATATAGTTTCAAAATTTTTCTTATTTATAAAATTCTCCTTATTCATATATAATATATAATTATATATAATTATTTTCTGCTTTTAATTTAGTATTGAAGGAATTCATCAACAATCAATATGCATTGTAGTTTTTATAATCAATTTCATTAATCAATGTATGGAAGCACCATTAAAAAATAATCAACTTATTTTACTATGTAACTTCAGAACTGAATTTAGAAAATTTAAAGTCTATTATCCATTTATATGTGATTTATTGTTGACTTATCACTCATACTCCAGCCATGATTAACCCCGTGTTGGCCAGAGAATTCTATAAGAATATTGTCAATTTTCCCCCCTTTTTTGAGGATGTTACGTAGGTTGGGTGGTTGTCGTTTGGGGTTTTTTTGAAGGTGGATTTTAATTTAGGGTAAAATTTATTTCAGCATTTTTTTGTCTCTTTCAGTCCGATTTTCATAATTTGAAGATTTCATATTCATGTGATATTGATGATTTTGCCATCTCACTGATTTACAAAAATCCCTGAAAATATTAGTGAGACGTGAATATCACACCACTAAGATCGGATATGAAATCTACAAATTATTAAAAATCAGATTGAAACAGGCAATAATACCGAAATAAGTTTACATCTCAATTAAGGTATTTATTTATTTAGGATACTCCGTACATTGAGCTCTCTTCAGTGATTTTAAGATTCGCTGTATTTATACATACTGGATCATCAATATTAGTACAGTGGATCTTAGAAATCACATATAGAATCACCCTTTACTACCAAGGTTTGGATAAATCTTATATATATATATATATATATATATATATATATATATATATATATATATATATATATATATATACGCAAATATTTATATGTAAGATTCACAATTTTGGTTGAATTCTATCAAGGAAACACTTGACTCCAGGAAGATTGCTTTGCTGAAGTGGAGCGCAACACATACCATCAGGTCCTTATTTACTAAGGAGGAATACAAAATAGTTTTGCAAAATTTCAACTAGAAAGAAATTTGATGATTCTTAAATTGTGACGAGTCGTAAGTATATATATATATATATATATATATATATATATAACCACTCACAATACACAATCTACAAAAAATACAAATATTCAACCTACTTACGACTCGTCACATATATATATATATTATATATATATATATATATATATAACGCTCTTCTCTGAATGGAGCACTCTGTGACGGCCTTTACACAAAAAGCGATGTGTGTATTAAAACAGCTAAAATCCCCTTCCCATTCTGTAAGCGATGACAGCCTAATGGTTAAGGTGACACCCAGCCGACCGGAATTCAATTCCGGCTGTAGGTAGCTTACAAAATGTCTAGCCACACTGAAGAGACTTGATAAGTCGAAACACGTGTCTGTGGATGACCCTATATATATATATATATATATATATATATATAGTATTACAGTGTGTATTGAAATACTACATCCGCTCTTAGTATATATATATATATATATATATATATGTATTATATACATATATATATATATATATATATATATATATATATATATATATATATATATATATATATATATATGAGAAGGCTGGAAATAAATCCGATGCTATGTAAATACCGCTTGATCCACTCTGGATTAATCCCAGTGTTTTTTCTTTCCTTGTGGATTACTTGTTAACATTTTTTTGTTCGGAATTATGGATCCAGCCGTATCTCTGATTACGCATGAGCGGGACAGATGCAAGTAAAAATTCTATCAACTTATTTATTTATTTATCTACTTATTATTTTTTTTTTTCCAATTTTTTCAATTTTTTTTTTCAATTTTTTTTTTCAATTTATTTTTTTTTCAATTTATTTTTTCTATCTTTTTTTTTTTTTCTGAGAATACAAAAGTAGGTATCGCACATGCCGTGCGGGGGGATCGATGCGAAATTATCGATTTGTGAATTTGCGATAAATAAAGTAAAGAATGAACGCTTTAAGAAAAATCAATAGACGCTCGCACGCGCGTTTGTGTAGGCCTCATGCAGTTTAAATAGGCAGACAGATACGCTTCATCTTAAGAGTCGGTCCTTTATCTATATTATCAGAATCCGATTTTTGTATCTTTGTACTTCGCCGCAACACGTCAAAACAAATGGCACATGGTAGCGTGAAACGTGATAGCGCAACTGATCGAACTCGGGGAAGAAAAACAAGTATAACTGTATATATTTACCAACCCCTCCACACGAGCAGAATGTGACACAAGGTCAATTTCTTAAGCGGAGTTCAACAGGTTTGAATTCAGAGTTTTCCTTCTCCTAGACTGGTTGCCTAACCAAGTTTAAAGATCCCTGTCTGTCCTAATATGTATCCATAGCTGGAGAGAGAGAGTAGGATTCATACCTTTCCCAAGGGTATTAGCGCTAAGTGAAATGCAATTACCACATCCAGGATTTGAACTCGGTGCAACTTCATTTCCCATGACTTTAACCATTACTCCACGCATATGAAACCACCCATATGAAAAAAATGGTTGGGGTTTGCCATAAGGGAAATAGGGTTGGGGCAATCATATAGGTGCTAGGACTTGACGTGGCCAGTCGATTGATCGGAGGAGGCCTCTCCAACCGACCTTCTAGCCTAAGTAAGGACCAAAGTGGAGTGTTGCAGGCTATGGACTGCTCATCCACCAAGACTCCGTTCTTAAGCATCACGGGTCGCCACCCACGGACAAACTGTGGGTCCATTTGAGGGAGTCTTACCCAGCTGTAGAGGTGCAGTCGGTGCATTCTAACGCCCAAGACGACAGGTCGGCATTATATTTCATTTATCAGAATATACTATTTCACCAACTGAGAAATTCTGGAGAAGTTTTTAACACATTTATACAATCAAATTGTTGCGAGGTAAACTCGGAGTTACTAACGATATCGGTCACATCGTACTGAGCAGATTTATGGAAGATTCTGACACATGGCGTGCGAGCATGGAAAAAAAGGACAATTATTACCACATGGGTCTTCCATACTTCTTTATGATATACCCCAGGAGGTGAGTTTTACCGACGTTAATTATTGAAAAATGAAAAGAAAAAAAAAGACAAGAAGTGACATTTGTTGATATAATTGCTCTTTGCAAGGAGTGAAATAATAATAATAATAATAATAATAATAATAATAATAATAATAATTATTATTATTATTATTATTATTATTATTATTATTATTATTATTCCCTCCTTTTGAGTTTTCACATCAGTGTTAGCTGATGGTCTTTCACTGGTGTCTGGGTGACAGCAAGTCTCCTCAGGTCTCCACGACTCTTCTGGGTATTCTGGCAGATTGCAGCAGTGCAGTGTTCTAAATGGTTTCAATCCTTCCTCTGATTTCCAAACATTCCAGACCCTTTTCCAATCCTTTTGGGACTGTTCCAAGTGCACCAACTACAATTGGTATCACCTTCACTTTCATATTCCATAACTTTTTTAGTTCTCTGGCGAGGTCCAGATATTTGTCTATTTTTTCATTTTCCTTTAGCTTCACCCTGTGATCTGCTGGCACTAGTTTTCACATCAGTGTTAGCTGATGGTCTTTCACTGAATTCTGAGTGACAGCAAGTCTCCTCAGGTCTCCAGGACTCTTCTAAGTATTCTAGCAGATTGCAGCAGCGCAGTATTCTGGATGGTCTCAATCTTTCTTCTGATGTCCAGATTTTCCAATCTTTTTTCCAACCCCTTTGAGACCGTTCCAAGTGCACCAACTACAACTGGTATCACTTTGACTTTCATATTCCATAACTTTTTCACTTCTCTGGCAAGGTCCTGGTATTTGTCCATTTTTTTTATTTTCCTTCAGCTTCACCCTGTGATCTGCTGGAAGTGCAAAATCTACCAGTTGACAAGTTCTTTCTTTTTTTGTTAATCAACACTAGGTCTGGTTTCTTGCTTGGGATAAGGTG
>CM042170.1:72122805-72133254 GCA_023376005.1 Doryteuthis pealeii | reverse complement strand
GAGGAAGCTGGTGCTAGTGCGGCGCTCCAACTCAGACTCCACCAATCGACATTAGGACCACCCGACGCACTTACTTTAATTATGTATACATACACGAATACAAATACATATATATGTATACACACACACACACACACAAACATAAATATAATTATATGTGTGGTTGTGTGGTGGTGTGTTTGTGTGTGTGTAAAAAAATGGAAATGGAAGTGAATCACGGTATTGTCCTTATTTTTTTTTAAGGATTACTTAAATAAGTAATTTAAGGTATAATTTAAGGATTACTCTGATGAAGTCGAATCTTCTTTGCTGTGCAACATTTCTACATTTTTTCATATTCATTATTATTTATTTCATTTTGATTATTTAAAAATAAAATAGTGTTGAGATAATTACACAAGGATAAACTCCTGACCGAAAAACACGTGTAAAGTTAATATTGATTAAAATATCCTATTTTATCCATTCTATACTTTCTTTCTATTTTTTTTTCAAATATATTATAATAGATAATATATATATATATATATATTATATATATATATATATACCTGAATAGCTTCGAACTTTTTTTATACAAAATGTTTCTTATTTTCTTTTAAAACACACACACACAAAACACACGCACACACACACACACACACACACGCACGCCACGCACGCATACACATACGCACAACACATATACTATTAGGTTATTTTTTAATTGTTCTAATGAGTTTAATCACACCACACACAGACAATTATATATTTCTATGTGTCTATCGTGTAATCAGACATATATATTACTATATATAATATATATATATATATATATGCTTGAAAGAAAACAAGTATATTTTCTTAGATCTTTTAGAATGCTGGCAGATTGAATACGTCTAGACAAATCGATTAATAATAATGTACCTCTATCTATCCGTCAATCTGTCTGTCTGTTTGTCCATGCCTTTTGTTTATGTCTGTCTAGACATTCGCCAAAGCTAACAATTGTGGGAAATGTTAGGTCTATGACTTTGAAAATCAATACCCTCAACCAGAAAAGCCTTCGTTCTCCTCAAACTTAGAGCAGTCCCTTCAATTTCTGAACCAAAGGCAACTAGACCAATCTTCCCGCGTATCTACATTTCACTTGGCCTTTTTCCGCACAACTCACACACACACACACACACACAAACAAAATCTTATATAATGGAAGATTGTGTGTTTTCTGTCTGTAACCGAAACTATATCCTACCTCCATGTCACAATCTCTTTAGGTATGGACATCACATTCTCCATGATTTATTTTTATCTAAACCTCAATTATTAATACAAATGTTCTTACATTATTAATACGACTATGTCACATACTAAACAACAGGCAATTATTATATATACAATAAAATAGCGTTTACAGTGTAACGGAAAGGCTAATTTTGCATAGTTTGATATTAAAATTGATTTTAATAAATATATGCTTAGATTATTATTTCTAACTGTTTATTTTATTTTAATGAATATAAGCAAAAATCTCTTCAATGAATCTTAAATGAAATCATTAACAAGAAAAATAAACGTCATTTTATTCTTTACTTCCTCTTTAACTAAATACTTAAATTAGAAAAAAATAACAATGAAAGAGAAATGATGGGAAGAGTAAGTTTTCAGTAGTTGCTATTTTTTTTATATACCTCCCTCGTTCAAATCTTTTTATCTTGCTTTCTCCTAATTTAGTTTCATAGCCTTTCTAATTTAAACGATATTTTATTACATTAAAACTTAAATACTGCACCCGGAGGTGCATATATTTGCTAGTATTTATAATATTTAATCTATTTGAAATTTAAAGGAGAATGGTTTGTTGTATGTTTTTGAATTTGCATCATCCTAATATGTAATATTATATGTATTTTAATATATAATTAATATAATATTTAATCTATTTAAGTTTAAAAAAAAAGAAGAAAAAAGTACTATAAAAGATATTTTCTTTAAAAAAAAATAATAAAAAAGAATTTATTTATTTTTCTATCAATACTAATACATAATTTTAAGATAATCTTTTATTTACTTATTTACTATAAAAAAAAAAATAATTTAAATTAGAGAACAAAGGGATAAAAAGAAAAAAAAAGAAAAGAGAAATAACAAAAAAAAAAGAAGAGAGGGAGAAAGATAAGAAAGAAAAGGTGAAAGCGAAAACAAAAGCTAAGTATGTAAAAAATTTTTTCTATTAACGGTTTTTATTTATTTGTTCATTTTTGTTTTCAAAAAAATTTTGACATCTCCACACGGTCGCAACATATTGCAACATCTTACCGGATGTCAGCCTTGTTCTCAACAAACTTTAAAAAAGAAAAAAAAAGGAGAGAAATAAGAAATACATATTCGCCCATTCATAAAGGAGGAGAAGAAGAAAGAGAGGAAAAAAAGGAGAAAAGAAAATAAGAAGAGAAATTATAACCACAACAAAAAAAAACATAAAGTCAGTCATTTCTGAAAATAAACTCTGATGATATGCTTTGCTTTGAAATCGATTTAGACATATAAAACATCTTTGTCTTTATTTTTACGCATTGTATTGCCTTCGAATTTTATATTTTATAATATATATATATATATATATATATATATATATATATATATATATATATATATATAATCCAAAAGTCCATTGAAGAAATATTCCTTACGACATACGGCTTTTTTAAACAACCTGTCATCGTTTGAGAGCGCAATGTGTGCTCTTATGTTAGAGTCACAGAGCAAATTTATAAGTAAAGAAAAAAAAGAATTAGAGATTTTGCTTTATAGTCTATTCGGGGAGCTTAGACAAAGTGTCAAATTCTCCCAGCTCATCAGATGCGAATGATGAATTCTTTATTACTTTTAAGGCATTGAAAACAGATTTTTTATTTTTATATTGTCCAGTCTGCTCAGCTGAAGGTAATAAAAAAGATATTTGACTACTTGTCAGTAATTTGTTTAGGAATTTCTGTTAAATCAATCTATTCCAGATTTCAACTAAATGGGCCACCCAATTCATTTAGATTCATTTATTTAGTAGTTTATTTCTTCTTTGAGTGACTTTGAAAGAAAATAAAAATATAAAAAATAAAATAAATAAAATAAAAATAAATTAAGGTAAATAGGAACATATGAAGAAGAAATAAAACTACTAAATAAATGAAATCAAATGAAAATAAATGAAAATCTGTTTTCAAATGCCTTAAAATTAATAAAGAATTCATCATTCGCATCTGATGAGTGGGAGAATTAGACATTTTGTCTAAGCTCCCCGAAATAGACTATAATGCAAAATCTCTAAGTCTTTTGTTATCTTATATATATATAATATATATATTATATATATATATATATATTATATATATATATATGGAAATACGATGAGGAAATTAATCTGACAATATGAGAAGAAAATATTTTCAAAAAATAACAAACAACAGGATGTACGATCAGAGGAAACAATTTTATGTGTCAATACTTAGTATTTCGGTATTAAACCATCATCAGGACACTGTTACAGAAATTTTTGGCGGGAGAAAAATGAAAAATATTAATTGTATTAGTGAATTACATTCCGCACATAAAATGTATCCTCTGATCATAACATCTGTGTTTGTTATATTTTGAAAATATTCTCTCTATATATATATATATATATATATATATATATAATATATATATATATATATATATATATAAGATTTATAACGGAATGACGGTTTGTTAAAGTTTTTTTTCTCTTTCTTTGAAAGTTAAATTTTGATCTGTATAAATCTAATTTATTGATTATATATTATTGAGCCTCTTCATATATATATATATATATATATATATATATATATATGTGTGTGTGTGTGTGTGTTTTGGTGTGTCTTTGTGTGTTTGTGTGTGTATTGCGTGTGAACATAATAAAATTTTTAGTAGTATATAGATAAATCATCAATATAAGTAAAAAATTAGTAGTTTTCTCTTTATTGGTAATTATTTATAATTAATATATTTGTAAAACTAAAATAAAAATAATAAAACAAAGATTAAAAAGTACGAGAATGAACGAAATAATCTATTTTCTCCAGTAAATCCTACGATGAGAAATGCTTTTAATAGGCCGGCTGTCTGTGAGGAGCGTCCCCTGGTGAGCGCCAAAGAAACTACCCTGCATTCTATAGCCACCGCCGTTGCTAAAGAAATGGAATTGTTTCAATGGTGGGCCTGATCCATGTACTGACACGTCAACGTAGCAGAGAGCAGGATCGATCGAGTAATCTGCGATGAAGAGAGCGGAAAAATAACAGTTTTATTGTGACAGGGAAACTCTTCAGTACAGGAGGTACGATAATTACGAGACGGTAGCAATCTTCATCTTACTATCTCATCATAATGGGATTGGGTGTTTGTCTGTGTGTAACCGAAACTATAGCAAACTCAAGTCACATTCCCTTAGTTATTATGTCACATTCTCCAGGATTTATTTCTTATTTAAACTCAATTATTAATATAAATTACTTTACTTATAATACTGTTGCCTTATCTCCAAACTGATAACATGAAATGTATTATATATACAACAAAAGCGCCGTTGACCGTGTAAACGGAGGTTAATTTGCATATTGATATAAAATTTGGTTTTAATAAATATATACTTAGTATTATTGATTCTAATTGTTTAGTTTTATCTTAAGGATATAAGATAAATTTTCGGGATAAATTCTTAAAAGAAATCTATTAACAAGAAGAAATTAACTGTAATTTTATTCTTATCTTCCTATTTAACTATATGTTAAATTAGACAATTTAGCATAAACAGGCGGGAGTGATAGAAGATAAATTCAGTTTTTCTATTTTTCGATTATACACGCTCTGTTTCAAATCTTGTTATTTGCATTCTTATTTAGTTACATTAGCCTTTATGATTAATTTATAAAATTGTTGTACATGATTAATACTGTTGACGATATTACATATCAATAAGATATAAATGTATATATATATAATATATATATATAATATATATATATATATATATATATATATATATATAAGTTTAAGAAAGGAAATGAATCGACAATATGAGTAAGAAAAGGTGGAATGAAAACATCACACATGCTGTTAAATTTATATTATAAATTGTTTCTTCTTTAACAGCATTGTGTGATGTTTTTCATTCCACCTTTTCTTACTCACCACACACACATATATATATATATATTATATATATATATATATATACACACAACAAATATCTCTTTACAATGTGAACTGAAAGGCTAATTTGTATATTGAATATTAAAAATTGTTGATTTATAAATATGTGCTTAGTTACTTGATGTTTAATTGTTTGTTTTATTTTATAACGTGAGCATAATCCGGATAAATCTTTAAAAATCCATTACCAAGAAAAAAAAAACACTGTAATTTTATTATTTACTTCCTATTTACAAATAGTTAAACCTAGGCAAATTAGCATGAAAGACGGAGTGATGGAAGAGTAAGTTTCATTTGTTCTATTTGTCGATTATACACCCTCTATTTCAAAATTCTCAAGATTGTTATCTGCATTCTTATTAGTTTCATTAGCCTTTCTAATTTTGATAATTTTATAACATTAAAACTTAATACTTGCACCGGAAGGTGAATGTATTTAGATTAGTAACAGCTATAACCCTTTCTTCCAATTAATTTTTATCTTATTCTTATTGCTTTTATTTTTATTTTATTTGTGTATTACTTTGTTTTTTGTTTTGTTTTTGGTTAACCAGCGCCTGTCCATTCATTAAAAAAAAACTCATTTGCATTTTTCCGATTTTTGGACACAAAGCGTAGTGGATAGAGGCGTTGAGTAATACGTCCTAAGTGACAGTTATCTCTGGCTGCAGGTTCAATCCTGGGTCAACGGTGACAGGATCACCCTATCCCAGCCAGGAAAACCAGACTAGTGTTGATTAACAAATAAAAAGAGTATGTGAACTGGTGGAATTTGGGTTCCAGCAGATCACGGGTGAAGCTTGAAGAAAATGAAAATATAGATGATACCTAGACCTTGCCAGAGAATTGAAAAAAACGGAATATGAGAGTGAGAGTGATACCAATTGTAGTTGGTTCACTTGGAACGGTCCCAATAAACTTGGAAAAGGACTGGTAATCTGGAAATCAGAGAAGAATTGAGACCATCCAGACTACTGCATGTGCTGCACTCGGCTAGAATTACTCAGAAGAGTCCGTGTAATCTGAGACACTTGTTGTCACTCGGACTCCAGTCATTACCCCCAGCTAACGCTAGTGGTGAAACTATAATAATAATAATAATAATAATAATAATAATTAATAATAATAATAAAGTCAAACGACAAATAGAAGGTTGCACTGAAAAAGAACTTGGACATGGTTAAGAAAGGAAACCTCAAAAGCAGAAAACAGAATCACTTATAGGCTGCACAAAATAATGCCATAGGAAAACTACATCAAAGCAAAAATTGATAAGACCCAACAAAATAGTAACGTGTTTAGACTGTGCGTAATAGAATGAGGACTGTTAAACCATTACTCTGCGAATTAGCAAGTAGCACAACGAGAAATACAAACTAAACACGACTGGGTGGGAAGGTGATCCACTGGGAATTATGCAAAAAATTAAATTTGACCACACCAACAAAATGGTATATGCAGAAACCAGAATCCTCGAGAACGAAACGCACAAAATTCTCTGGGACTTTGAGATAAAAACGGATCACCTTATCCAGCAAGAAGGCCAGACCTAGTTTTGATAAACCAAACAAAAAAAAAAAAAGAAAAAACTTGTCAACGGTGATTTGCAGTGCCAGCAGATCACAGAGTAAAGTTAAAGAAAATGAAAAAAAATAGACAAATATCTGGACCTTGCCAGAGAACTGAAAAAGTTATGGAATATGAAAGTGAAAGTGATACCAATTGTAGTTGGTGCATGGAACAGTCCCAAAAGGATTAGAAAAGGGCTTGGAAAGTTTGGATATCAAGAGGAACGGATTGAAACCATTTCAGAAACACTGCACCTGCTGCAATCTGCCAGATACTCAGAAGAGTCCTGGAGATCTGAGGAGACTTGCTGTCACTCAGACGCAGTAAAAAGACCATCAGTAATGCTGATGTGAAACTTCAAAAGGGTAAATATATATAATAATAATATAATACATATAATAATAATAATAATAATAATAATAATAATAATAATAATAATAATTAATATTCAATTATTCAAGATAGTTGCTTTCATTGCATCGTTTGAGAACATGATTTTACAGTATAAAAAATTGCATTAGTACCAAACCAATGAAATAATACCGAGGAGACATTTCATCTCTGTTATGTCCTCCCCACCCTTAAGAAGTTTTGAAAGGTTTAATTTCACAAAAGCAGCGCGATACCGCATATTATATATCATAGCTGAAAATTTGGCTCACCAGAACGACAACCATGTAATTACAATCGACACTTATGGATGCACAAACAACTAAGTATAATAAATGAAGCCATGTTTGCACCGGGGAGACGTAGCTGGGTATTGTTTGAGAGTCCTTGACCCCGTTTCTCAATATTGTGGCGGATTCAATGGGCTTTTGTCTGTTTTCGTTCGGGATTTTTCATAGATTTTCATTTGTTGTCTCGTCTGTTTCTTTCAAAACACAACAATTTGTTGATTTTTGTTTTTTTTTACTCCTTTAATAAATTTGATGATTACTTTACTTATGATACAAACTCTCTGATATTAATTTTCAACTCCCATCCCCTCAACAATATTTATTTTACGTCGCCAGAAGGCGTTTTTTATTTGCTAGTAATAATAAAAAAAATAACTCTCTCATATTGTATACACAGAAAAGGGGTACACTTGTCGACATCCTATAAAATCAATAAATAATAATAATAATAATAATAATAAATAAATAAGTAAATAAAAGAAAGAAAGTAGCGGTTCTATTTAACCCATGATTGGGGGAGGAAGGTGCATTTCAAAGAATATTTTACCAAAACCGTCGATAAATGCGTAGCAACAGGAGTGAGAAATAAACAAAAATAAACAAATTGTTGTTGTTTTGAAGAAACAGACGAGACAACAAAATGAAAATCTAATGAAAAATCCCGAACGAAACAGACAAAAGCCCTATTGAAATCCGCCACAATATTGAGAAAGGGGTCAAGGACTCTCAAACAATACCCAGCTACGTCTCCCCGGTGCAAACATGGCTCTACTTTATTATAATTAGTTGTTTGTGCATCCATATGTGTCGATTTAATTACATGTGTGTCGTTCTGGTGAGCCAAAATTTCAGCTATGAATATATATATGCGGTATCGCCTGCTTTTGTGAAATTAAACGCTTTCAAAAATTCTTAAGGGGTGGGGAGGACATACAGAGATGAAATTCTCCTCGGTATTATTTCATTGTTTGGTACTAATGCAATTTTTATACTTGTAAAATCATGTTCTCACTCGATGAAATGAAAGCAACTATCTTGAATAATTGAATATTATTATTATTATTATTATTATTATTATTATTATTATTATTATTATTATTATTATTATTATTATTATTATTATTATTATTTACCCTTTTGAGTTTTCACATCAGCATTAGCTGATGGTCTTTTACTGGAGTCTGAGTGACAGCAAGTCTCCTCAGATCTCCAGGACTCTTCTGAGTATTCTGGCAGATTGCAGCAGTGCAGTGTTCTGAATGGTTTCAATCCTTCCTCTGATATCCAAACTTTCCAAGCCCTTTTCTAATCCTTTTGGGACTGTTCCAAGTGCACCAACTACAATTGGTATCACTTTCACTTTCATATTCCATAACTTTTTCAGTTCTCTGGCAAGGTCCAGATATTTGTCTATTTTTTCATTTTCCTTTAACTTTACTCTGTGATCTGCTGGCACTGCAAAATCCACCAGTTGACAAGTTCTTTCTTTTTTTTTTTTTGTTTTGTTTATCAACACTAGGTCTGGCCTTCTTGCTGGGATAAGGTGATCCGTTTTTATCTCAAAGTCCCAGAGAATTTTGTGCGTTTCGTTCTCGAGAACAGATTCTGGTTTATGCATATACCATTTTGTTGTGTGGTCAAAATTTAATTTTTTGCATAATTCCCAGTGGATCACCTTCCCAACCCAGTCGTGTTTAGTTTTGTATTCTCGTTGTGCTAGCTTGCTACATTCGCAGAGTAAATGGTTAACAGTCTCATCTCTATTACCGCAAAGTCTACACTTACTATTTTGTTGGGTCTTATCAATTTTTGCTTTGATGTAGTTTGTCCTTATGGCATTATTTTGTGCAGCAATTATAAGTGATTCTGTTTCTCTTTTGAGGTTTCCCTTTCTTAACCATGTCCAAGTCTTTTCATGTGCAACCTCTTCTATTTGTCGTTTGACTTTATTATTATTATTATTATTATTATTATTATTATTATTATTATTATTAGTTTTTCACACTAGCGTTAGCTGGGGGTAATTGACTGGAGTCCGAGTGACAACAAGTGTCCTCAGATTTACAGGACTCTTCTGAGTATTCTAGCCGAGTGCAGCAATGCAGTAGTCTGGATGGTCTCAATTCTTCCTCTGATTTCCAGATTACCCAGTCATTTTCCAAGTTTATTGGGACCGTTCCAAGTGAACCAACTACAATTGGTATCACTCTCACTCTCATATTCCCGTTTTTTTCAATTCTCTGGCAAGGTCTAGGTATCTATCTATATTTTCATTTTCCTTCAGCTTCACCCTGTGATCTGCTGGAACCCCAAATTCCACCAGTTGACACATACTCTTTTTATTTTGTTAATCAACACTAGGTCTGGTTTCCTGGCTGGGATAGGGTGATCCTGTCACCCTTGACCAGGATTGAACCTGCAGCCAAGAGATAACTGTCACTTAGGACTGTATTAACTCAACGCCTCTATCCACTACGCTTTGTGTCCAAAAATTCGGAGAAATGCAAATGAGTTTTTTTTTAATGAATGGAACAAGGCGCTGGTCTAACCAAAAACAAAACAAAAAACAAAGTAAATACACAAATAAAATAAAAATAAAAGCAATAAAGAATAAGAATAAAAATTAATTGGAAGAAAGGGTATAGCTGTTACTAATACTAAATACATTCACCTTCCGGGTGCAAGTATTTAAGTTTTAATGTTATAAAATATATCAAATTAGAAAGGCTAATGAAACTAAATAAGAATGCAGATAACAAAATCTTGAGAAATTTTGAAATAGAGGCGTGTATAATCGAAAAATAGAACAAATGAAACTTACTCTTCCATCACTCCCGTCTTTCATTGCTAATTTTGCCTAGTTTAACTATTTAGTTAAAATAGGAAGTAAATAATAAAATTACAGTGTTTTTTTCTTGGTAATGGATTTTTTAAAAGATTTATCCCCGAGATTTATGCTCACGTTTATTAAAATAAAACCAAACAATTA
>CM042170.1:72112805-72120305 GCA_023376005.1 Doryteuthis pealeii | reverse complement strand
AATCTGTTTTCAAATGCCTTAAAAGTAATAAAGAATTCATCATTCGCATCTGATGAGCTGGGAGAATTTGACACTTTGTCTAAGCTCCCCGAAATAGACTATAAAGCAAAATCTCTAATTCTTTTGTTATTTCTTTACTTATAAATTTGCTCTGTGACTCTAAAAATAAGAGCACACATTGCGCTCTCAAACGATGACAGGTTGTTTAAAAAAGCTCGTATGTCGTAAGGAATATTTCTTCAATGGACTTTTGGATTATATATATATATATATATATATATATATATATATATATATATATATATATATATTATAAAATAAAAAATTCGAAGGCAATACAATGCGTAAAAATAAAGACAAAAAGATGTTTTATATGTCTAATCGATTTCAAAGCAAAGCTTTATCATCAGAGTTTATTTTCAGAAATGACGTGCTTATGTTTTTTTATTTGTGTGGTTATAATTTCTCTTCTTATTTTCTTTTCCTCTCCTTTTTTTCCTCTCTTTCTTCTTCTCCTCCTTTATGAATGGGCGAATAACTGTAATTTCTTATTTCTCTCTCTTTTTTTTTTCTTTTTTAAAAGTTTGTTGAGAACAAGGCTGACATCCGGTAAGATGTTGCAATATGTTGCGACCGTGTGGAGATGTCAAAATTTTTTTGAAAACAAAAATGAACAAATAAATAAAAACCGTTAATAGAAAAAATTTTTACATACTTAGCTTTTGTTTCGCTTTCACCTTTTCTTTCTTATTCTTTCTCCCTCTCTTTCTTTTTTTTTTGTTATTTCTCTTTTTCTTTTTTTTTCTTTTTTATCCCCTTTGTTCTCTAATTTAAATTATTTTTTTTATAGTAAATAAGTAAATAAAAGATTATCTTAAATTATGTATTAGTATTGATAGAAAAATAAATAATTCTTTTTATTATTTTTTTTTAAAGAAAATATCTTTTATGAGTACTTTTTTCTCTTTTTCTTTTAAACTTAAATAGATTAAATATTATATTAATTATATATTAAAATATCATATAATAATTACATATTAGGATTGATGCAAAATTCAAAACAATAAAACAAACCATTCTCCTTTTAAATTTCAAATAGATTAAATATTATAAATACTAGCAAATATATGCACCCTCCGGGTGCAAGTATTTAAGTTTTAATGTAATAAAATATCGTATTAAATTAGAAAGGCTAATGAAACTAAATAAGAATGCAGATAAAAAGATTTGAAACAGAGGGAGTATAATAAAAAAAATAGAACTACTGAAACTTACTCTTCCATCACTTTCGTCTTTCATTGTTATTTTTTCTAATTTAAGTATTTAGTTAAAAGAGGAAGTAAAGAATAAAATGACAGTTATTTTTTCTTGTTAATGGATTTCATTTAAGATTCATTGAAGAGATTTTTGCTTATATTCATTAAAATAAAAATAAACAGTTAGAAATAAATAATACTAAGCATATATTTATTAAAATCACATTTTAATATCAATATGCAAATTAGCCTTTCCGTTCACACTGTAAACCGCTATTTTATTGTATATATAAATAAAATTGCATGTTGTTAGTATGTAGACATAGTTAACAGTATTAATAATGTAAGACAATTTTATTAATAATTGAGGTTTAGATAAAAATAAAATCATGGAGAATGTGATGTCAATAACTAAGAGAATTGTGACATGAGTAGGAATATAGTTTCGGTTACAGACAGAAAAACACACAATCTCCATTATAATAAGATTTGTGTTTGTGTGTGTGTGTGTGTGTGTGAGTGTGCGGAAAGGCCAAGTGAAATGTAGATACCGGGACAGATTGGTCTATTTGCCTTTGGTTCAGAATATGAAGGGCACTGCTCTTAATGTTTGAGGAGAACGAAGGCTTTTCTGGTTGAGGGTATTGATATTTCAAAGTCAACTAGACCTACATTTCCCACATTGTTAGCTTTGCGAATGTCTAGACAGGAACATAAACAAACAGGCATGGACAAACAGACAGACAGATTGACAGATAGATAGACGGTACATTATTATTAATCGATTTGTCTAGACGTATTTCATCTGCCGCATTCTAAAAGATACATAAAAAATATACTTGTTTATCTTTAAGCATATATATATATATATATATATATATATATATATATAATGTCTGATTACACGGACATAGACACATAGAAATATATATATTTGTCTGTGTGTGTGTGTGTATTAAAACTCATTAAGAACAATTAAAAATAACCTAATATATATGTGTGTGTGCGTATGTGTATGCGTGCGTGCGTGCGTGTGTGTGTGTGTGTGTGTGTGCGTGTGTTGTGTGTGTGTGTTTAAAAAAAATAAGAAACATTTGTATAAAAAAAAGTTCGAAGCTATTCAGTATATATATATATTATATATATATATATATATATATATATATATATATATATATTGGAAAAAAATAAAGGAAAGAAAGTATAGAATGGATAAAATAGGATATTTTAATCAATATTACTTACACGTGTTTCGGTCAGGAGTTTATCCTTGTGTACATTATTCAAACTATTATTATTTTTAAATAATCAAATGAAATGAAATAATAATAATAGAAAAAATGTAGAAATGTTCCGCACACAAAGAAGATTCGACCTTCATCAGAGTAAATCCTTATTATTACATTAAATTACTTATTTAAGTAAATCCTTTAAAAAAAAAATAAGGACATACCGTCGGATTCACTTCCATTTCCATTTTTTACACACACACACACACACACACACACACACACACATATATATATATGTTTGTGTGTGTGTGTGTGTGTATACATATATATGTATTTGTATTCGTGTATGTATATACATAATTAAAGTAAAGTCGTCGGGGTGGTCTAATGTCGATATGGTGGAGTCTGAGTTGGAGCGCCGCACCTAGCACCAGCTTCTCACTTTACCGCATGGATCCCTATGGTACTCATATGCTGAGTTGGCGAGGTTCGATAACGAACTCGGCACCTTGTAATTTTGTATTCGCATATATATATATATATATATATATATATATATATATATATAAATGATAATTTAAAGACATTTGATAAAAGAATGCGGGCTATCAAAACCATATAAAGACTAAAAGAAATGAAAATATCACTAATTCTTTATAGTATCAATACTAGAAGTTTCATGTATTAACTATAGGATAGAGCAGTGGTTCCCAACCTTTTTCAGCTCATGGCCCACTTTGAAACCAGAATTCCTTTGTGGCCCATGAAATTAATATAATAGAAAATAATTCCATTTGATATAAGATATTTATTCAATCAAGATACAAACATATTGACGCACACACTTTATCTCAAGTATCTAAACTACATGTACTTTTCTGTTCCAATTCAACGACTATTTATTATCAATATAACAGAAATCATATAGAATAATAATATTTGCTTGGCCCATCTGAAATTTGGCTATAGGTTGGGAATAGAGTATATAATGATCAGATTAAACCTCTCTGTTTCGTCTGTAGATTGCGTCGTCAATCATGAAATTCCTTCCAATGTTACAATGGACAGTGACACTACTAGTCGCACTGGTCATAAAACAGGGCTTTTAAGAAATCTTTGTAAAATGAAAGACGGTGACTTACGGTCAAGTCACGTTGAAAGCACCAGTTCCCGCTAGAACCCCGAAGTTAAACAGCGATTAGCCTATTCAATATTTAGATGGGTGACCATGTAGATAACAGCAGATACTATAGCCATATATCAAAATGATATGATTCGGTATTAAGTGACCCGAAAAGTGTTTATATGCCGTGAAAAAAACGTGATGCAAGACTTCATCTATCTATGTACCGTGTTTTGGTGGAATTATTTTGTTAAATAAGGTGTGCTCCAATTCCCCACCTGGATTTATAGACTGGCCGTAGTAACGTGGTTTATTTCTTCGTCAATCACTAGCCATACTGCGTGGCTGATACACTACTTAAACACTGATATTGACCATAGTTCTACTAGCACTCATTGAGGAGGGACTTACAATACTCAGGACTCTTTACCAGAAGAACCAAAGGATTCTTTATCAGAGAATTACCAAGGATCTAATTCCAATGGACAAGCGCTGTTGCTTGAAGGCCTAAAGGATGGTCCATAAGATTGTAACATGTTTCCCCTAAAATAAGAAATAATTTGCAAAATAAGACCGAGCATAATTATTTAAGATGATTTTGATATAAGCCCACCCCTTAAAGTAAGCCCTAGTTGAGGGCGGCAGACAGCGAGGGCTGGTATCAAACCAGGAACCTTGTGGTTCGTAGTCGGACGTTCTACCGACTGAGCTAAAAAGAAGGGAAAAAAACAATGAAACGACCATAAAAACACAGATCTTCCACCCGAAAAAAAAACAGTAAAAAAACAGACTATTCTATCAACCCAATTAAATTGGATCGATATATATCTGCACCACTATACGCTGAGGTGGTAAGGGCCGGTATCGAACCAAGGACCTTGGGATTCCTAGGCGGACGCTCTATTAATTGAGCTAAACAAGAACAACAAATAACCCATAAAAAACAGGCTTCCCCCAAAAAAAAAAAAAAAAAACAAGAAAAAAAAATTAAGAGAAAAAAGCATAAATGCACAAAATTATGAGACCGACTATTCGGAGTTGGTGTCACATCCTGCTCGTTTGGAGGATATGGCAAATATATATATATCTGCACTACTCATACGCTGAGTTGGTGAGGGCCGGTATCGAACCATGGACCTTGTGATTCCTAGGCGGACGCTCTACCTACTGAGCTAAGCAAGAACAACAAAAAAACATAAATACCGGGCTTCCCCACAAAAAAAAACAGCAAAAAACACAAGGAAAAAAGCATAAATGCACAAAATCTTGAGACGGATCATTCGGAGTTGGTAAGGCGCGATAACAAGACAAGAACCTTTGGGTTCGTAGTCTGATGCTCTACCAACGGGGCCAAAAAGAAAAAAAAACAATGAAACGTCCATAAAAAACAGACCTCCCACCCAAAAAAAAACAAAAAACAAAAAAAAACAACAAAAAAACAACAACAACAAAACCCACAGAGATAAAAGCATAAAAGCCCAAATTCATGAGACGGACTATTCTGCCAACCCAATTATTTTGGATCGACATATATCTGCACTTTGAATTCTCCACTTAAACCGAATAACCTAGTTCTCGAAGACGTAGAATTCTTTTGATGTATTTGCAAAAATCGATGAGCACTGGTGCAAATCAAGTACAATTCATTATTGAAAAAAATTCATTAATTTTTATTCACTGATTTTTTTAACTTAACGGCATTTGCGAGAATTGAAAAACGTTTCTTTTATATTTTAAAATAGTTTTTCACAGTTCAACGTGTTGGACAATACCGCCAAAGAATCTAACATAAAATTATTTCTACCATTTTATTGATACATGTGAAGTTAATAAAAATTATATCTACCAGTTTATTAATACAGATGAAGTTAATGAAAATTATTTCTACCAATTTATTGATACACATGAAGTTAATGAAAATTATATATATATATATATATATATATATATATATATATATATATATATATATAAACACAATATATGATTGAAGTGTAGAGGATGATCACTAATTAAGACTGAGCTATTCTAGTGGTGACCACCTCTGCTATTTCATACGTTTACTTTACCTGTCATTTAAACAGTTTAATATATATATATATATATATATTATATATATATATATATATATATATATATATATATATAATCAATTGTAATATTATGGATATGGACTCATAACTTAAAGTTTCATGGTTATGTAATCATCAGATGAGTCAAATGGTTGAGATCTTAAAACCAGTAGTCAAATGGTTGAGATTTAAATATATATATATATATATAGTATCCAATTGCCGCTTTAACTTTTCCGTTGCAGTGGCATCAGTGAATAATCCAAGAGTGCTCAATATATTAAAAACATAGAGCAATAATAATAAAAATAATATTATTATTGGAGGAAAAATAAAGAGTATACCATGGTTTCAATGAAATTGAAATGATTTCCTCAGGACCCTAGCCTACGTTAACTAAGTCGATGTAATTCCTTAGTTAAATTCTTTAACTACTTTATTTAACTAGGGAATTACATCGACTTTGTAAATATACGGTAGGGTACTGATAATAATATTATTAGTATGATATATATATATATATATATATATATATATATATATATATATATAGAGAGAGAGAGAGAGAGAGAGAGAGAGTATGGAAAACGGTATGTAAGAAGTAAAACATCGAATTCAAACCTGTGAAAACCCCGCTTAAAAATTGACCTTATTTCAAATCTCGCTAGTGTGGGCGGCTTATGATCGCATAACGAGTGGGTTTCACGTATACATGTGTATAAACAAAGTGAACATCAGCACTACCCTGACGTCTTCAGTGGACTTATCCTGCCCCCCCCCCAAGAAAAAAACCCTGACGGTACTGTTGCTTATCTGATACACAAATGCAAAATATACTATATCCCCAGCCTCAATTCTTTTTCAGGAACACCGATAGTAGTAAGATTGCGGTACTTAAGTAAAAGTAAAGTCGTCGGGGCGGCCTAAAGTCGGTATCAGCCAGTCAGCGAGGGAGTCTGTCCCCTTTTCAATAGCGCTAGACCAAGGAGATTGTTTTAGCATCTGAAGTGGAGCGCCACACCTACCATCAGCTCCTTACTTTATCGCACAGATCCCTGTGCTACTCATACGCTGAGTTGGCGGGGACCGGTATCGAACTGGGAACCTTGTGGTTTCTAGCCGAACGCTCTACCGACTGAGCTAACCCGGCCCCTTACTACTCGCATAAATCCCCAAATGGGTTTGAAATGGGCTCCTTAGCCTTGGTCGGCAACCCCTCAACTCAAGAAGTCCGACACAAAACCTCTGTTGCCCTCAAGGAAAGTCTAGGGGAGTAAACCCCGAAAATAAATCAGAAGCTGGAGTCCCTAAGGTGGTGTGATGCTGAAATCCAGTGCTACCCAGCAACTCCTGTGACACTACCGTTGCCAAACTGTATTGGTCCCTTACCTTTCCTTTGGATCACAGAGGCAGTGTGGAGAGGGGGATTTGCTGCACGGGCAACAGCTCATCCTCCATATGAAACCGCTCAGACTATGTAGTTCAAGTTATCAAAAACCTTGACACTACTCCATCGTCATTCGTAGACGGAAGGATGCCAACAATAGTAGAACAGGAGAGCCGTATCATAGATTCGGGACGAGTGGGGCCAGGCAAGAGACCCTTCTTTTTTTTCTTTAGAAAAAAGGAAATAGCGTTTATGTTCTGAAAGAATGAGTGTTCATGTGAAACAGCGGCTCGTTCTTGAGATAATACATAGTCGCGTTGACAAGTCATCGGGTGTGCATCGCTAGACGTGTCTCCTTCTCTCTCTCTCTCTCTCTCTCTCTCTCTCTCTCTCTCTCTCTCTCTCTCTCTCTCTCTCGCTAAGTGAAAAA
>CM042170.1:72105305-72110305 GCA_023376005.1 Doryteuthis pealeii | reverse complement strand
TAAAGAGGTCATCGGGGGGTCAATTTATTTATGTGTGTGTGTGTGTGTGTGTTGTGTGTCTGAGAGAGTGTGTGGTGTGTGTGTGTCTGCGAGTGTGTGTGTGTGTGTGTCTGCGAGTGTGTGTGTGTGTGTGTCTGCGAGTGTGTGTGTGTGTGTGTGTGTGTTAAAAACAAAGTAATCCATAAGATAACTCTATATGCAGAGAGAAAAGTCGACGTCAAAACGTTTTGGTTTATTATAAAACCTTCTTCGGGAAATAAGGATGAGCATGGTGTTGTCTAAACATTGTTGGAATTCTTTTCAAAATAAAAGCGAAAAATGTGAATACCGTATTTGACGACATATAGGATGCACTTTTTTACCAAAATATTGGCTCAAAAAATTGCCCTGTGTCTTATACATCGGAGGTGACGTTTAAGACCTACCATAGGCCTAGGCTAATCTTGTCTATGATGCTCACTAACCCAGCTTACACTCAGTACTTTTACCTACCCTAAACTCCATGCATACCTATTTTATTGCTGGTATTGTTATAATCAAGGTTAACAGGAGACTGTTTTCAACAATACATGCTTAAATACACTAAAAACTTTTTTTTCCTGAATCTGACCTGCTGAAATGGTGGTGCGTCTTATATACCGTCAAATACCGTATATCAGAGAAAATCCTATTTAACATTAGATGATGGAATCTCCCGTCATTCGACGTATGAGTGTTCTTACAATAAACATCCACACAGTGATTTGTTTATAGTGGTGAAGGCTTGTGTTGAACCATCCACACTTTTTGGCACATCAAGGGTTGCCACAAACCCAATCAACGACCAGCCTCAGGAATTTTGAATTCAGAGGTATCCCTCTCCTAGACTGCTTACCTACCTAAGGCTGAAGGGCCCAGTCTGACCTACTATTTAACCCATGAGGGAGAATATATGGAGGGAGAATAATTGGATTCATACCTTTCCCAAGGGTATTAGCGCTATGTGAAATGCTAACAGCTTCGTCTAGGAATTGAACTCGAAACGACGAGTCCATTTTCCACGACTCTAACCACTAGCCGACGCGCCCCCATATTAGCACTAGATAATGCTTATTTAATAACATACGTGAATATAATATAAATAACTAAGGGAATTATGACAACCAAATACATAATGATTTTTTGTTTTGTTTTTCAGGTGCGCCATCTGATTCTCATTCAGGTTGTACGGAGTACGTATTACGATACCATCGGATATATATTTTACCTCGTTTTGGGTTTAAGGTAAGTGTTTTCTTTTATCAGGACTGTCCTCGGGTTCGAACGTGCATCGGCTAAGCGAAGGGGTGTTTCTTAGTCAAGCATGGAAATACAAAACATATTTGCGTCATATCTGATTATAATGAAGATTGTGTGTCTGACTCTACGTCACTGCTTACGTCACAATACCATCAGGAATTGCGTGAGTGAGCATTTGATTTATAGTCAAAATCATTGAGAGAGAGAATAAATCTTATTTATTAACGATGTCTCTATGAAATTCCGAGTTAGATTTGCCTAGAAATTGCTCATGTTAATAGAGAGTTCAAAATTTCGCAAGGTATTTTATATAGTACAAGGAAATAAAGTTTTCCCATAATATATGGTGTAGTTTGCATACTGGTTTTAACAAAACCGGGTTCAATAAATAATTACTTGTTGTTATTGATCTTTAATTTTATTGTTTTATTCAATCCTATAAATGATTTTATATAGAAATCAATTACAATATAAGTGATAATCTTCATACAATGACTGCTATTTACTGAATCGAGATCAAAAAGGGGTGCCTAAGGTCATATGGTCCGAATTTCTAACTCCACCCTACTCAGATAATATTTTTCAAAAATATATTTTTACACCACCCGGCGGGTGTTTTTTTTTTTTTTTTTTTTAGCTAGTAATGATAACGGAATTATTTGCTTTGTTTTAATTGATTTGCCACAAGTATAATAATGCTAATCCTTTGTAAAACAATTATAGCTTCTCGTAAAATATTAAATATTTGAAGTTACATGGTGTTAAGTATTCCTACTGAAGAGCTATATTTACTTTTTTTATAAAATACTACACAGTTAAATGTGTTCATTAACGTTGTTTCAAGGCAGCGCGTCTATCCACCTATCAAGTCCGAACTTGAATTTCTCGCCTCGTCAGTTCACTCGATTTCTCGCCTCGTCAGTTCACTTGATTTCTAGACTAGTCAGTACATTCGATCTAAAAAAAAGTAACCTTGTGCAGAGGAGTTAGTATATATTGAAGTCAGTCAGTCAGTCAGTGTACTATTGGTTTGAACAACAACAACTAGCCAAGCACAACTGAACCAGTGTCAAGACAACTGATACTTATGGGAATTCAGAATAGTCCACTAATGCATTTGGGTGATTCTATTCCTTGAGTCCTGATTGGTTGCTTGGTTTGTATGATGTTCTGAGGCTTCATAAATATCCTGCAATTTTGCAGTAGTCTTTGCATCAAACCAGATTCGTATTGGGTTACGACTGCTTGCTGCCTTGTCTTACCAATTCGACGGTAATTGGAACTAACACGACCATTCTACAGTATATACATATAAAAGTGAGCTAAAAAAAGGTGAGGACAGACAGACAGACAAACATTTCTAAGTGATTGATGTAATTTATGTGGGTGTAAAGAACGTAATGTTTTGCAAGTAAAGATCACTGGGTTCACTATTTTATTTTTGTTAGAGCTGCATTAATCTTTCTCAGTTTGCCACAACTTTTCTAAGTAATTTTTCTCTTCTGATGTTTTTGTATTTTTTTAAGAAGAAATATTGTAACGTATATAAGTTGGCATTAAAGCCATCCTGTTGGAACGAGGCCTGACAGTCTTGTCGAAGACCATCAACTTCAATTACTCTAATCAGATTAACCAATTTAAGTAAATTAACGCCGCGATGCACCATTATTTAAGGGGAGGGAAAAATTCTTCTTCTTCTTTTCGTCAACGGGGAATGAAGAAAAAATAAAAGGAAGAGAACTGGTACATGTTTCAAATTATGATTATGGAAATGTTTTCTACACAGTACGGGTTTTTGGCAAAGAAAGAACTTTAAGGTTGAAACATTTCATTTTTTCCGGTTACCGTGATGCTGACATTCAAATGAAAATCTGGAACACCCACGTCGGAACTGAACTTCTTTTCATTGCCTATATCTGCTGCATCTGTCTGTCTGTCTCCTTTACTCTCTCGCTCTCTCTGTCTCCCTCTCTCTCTCTCTCTCTCTATATATATATATATATATATATAGAGAGAGAGAGAGAGAGAGGGAGAGACAGAGAGAGAGAGAGAGAGAGAGAGTGAGAGAGAGACAGAGACAGAGACAGAGAGAGAAGAGAGCAACAGCGAAATAAATTCAGATGATTTGGAACACTCTCTCTCTGTCTCTGTCTCTCTCTCTCTCTCAGACTGTCTGTCTCTCTCGCTCAGACTGTCTGTCTCTGTGTCTCTCTCTCTCTATATATATATATAAAAGAGAGAGAGAGAGAGAGAGAGAGACAGACAGACAGACAGAGACAGAGACAGAGAGAGAAGAGAGCAACAGCGAAATAAATTCAGCTGATTTGGAACACATACACACTCTCTCTCTCTCTCAGACTGTCTGTCTCTGTCTGTCTGTCTGTCTGTCTGTCTGTCTCTCTCTCTCTCTCTATATATATATATATATATATATGTGTGAGTGTGTGTGTGTATGTGTGTATAAGAGCAACAACGAAATAAATTCAGCTGATTTGGAACACTATATCTCTCTCTCAGACTGTCTGTCTCTCTCTCTATATATATATATGTATATATATATATATATAAAGTGAGAGAGAGAGAGCAACAGCGAAATAAATTCAGCTGATTTGGAACTCTCTCTCTCTCTCTCTCTCTCTCTCCCCATTATGTATCCAGTAGATGACGGGTATATAACATTATATTTATAACATTTTTGCAAATATTTTTGTTTTTTGATCTGCATGGTGTCTACCATCTATTTCACCAAATCTCTGTCTGTCTGTCTCTCTCCCTCTCTCTCTTTCTCTCCTCCTTATATATCCAGTAGATGATTATATTTATAAAATGTTTACAAATATTTTTGTTTAGTATACAGGAGAGCTGTCTCTACTTTGAGAATTTTTCAGTTTTGATAATATTGATTTGATATGATTTTACAACTGAGGATTCTCTTCACAATATAAATACTATGTGAAAACGATCTTTTACTTTTCAACGCACATGTATACCAGTTATGTTTTCATTGGATTTATTCACTAATTCTACTTTGAAATTGTGATCATGTCTTTGAAAATCGGGTTCTAATATTATTCTACCATTCCTACTGTGAGGGATTTTCTCCTTCCTCAACTTCGGGAATATTTTTATTGAATTATATATAACATTATATATATTATTATATGGAGGAGCGTGGTTTAATGGTTAGAGTCGTAGGAAATGGACTCGTCTACGCGAGTTCAATTCCTGGACGAAGCCGTTGGCATTTCATATAGCGCTAATACCCTTGGGAAAGGTATGAATCCAATTTTCCCTCCAGCTATGGGTATATAGCAGGGCAGACTGGACTATTTAACCATGGTTAGGTAACCAGTCTAGGAGAAGGAAAATCTCTGAATTTAAACCTGTTAAACTCCGTTTAAGAAATTGACCTTGTGTCGCATCCTGCTCGTACGGAGGAGTTGGTATATAACAGTACTGAATTTACATAGCAGCAGTACATATTTACTAATCCCTCCATACGAGCAGAATGAGACACAAGGTCAATTGTTTAGGCGGATATAAACACGTTTAATTCAGAGTTGTCATTTTCATAGACTGCGTTGCATAACCAAGATTAGAGTCCTATTATACCCTGCTATTTACCCATAGCTGGAGGGCGAGAGCATTGAATTCATACCTTTCCAAAACCAAGTTAGGTTTAGGGCTTTATGGCTTTAGGGCTAGGGTTAGGTTTACTCTCT
>CM042170.1:72101213-72103713 GCA_023376005.1 Doryteuthis pealeii | reverse complement strand
ATGCATATATCAAAGTAGACGTTTCGGTTTATTGTAAAACCTTCATCAGGTGATAAGGACGAGTATGGTTTTGTCTGAATATATATATATATATATATATATATATATATATATATATATATATATATTGCCTCGAGTAATTTTAACATATAAATTTACTTATGTGGAGAAAAGTAGAGAAACAGGGATGTTGTACAAGATGGATGTTCATTTTAGGTAGTGATGTCGACGTTATAACGTTTTGGTCTGTTAGACCTCCTTCAGGACGTCGGACTGAGTTCTTGCTTCAACGGTGGTCATTCTTATACTGGTGAGTTAGGAGGTCATGAATAGGAGAGGGGTGGTCAGTTGCTGGTGCTAGTAGGAGTGTTTAAATTGGTAGTGGGGGTTTTTCTTCTGATGTGGGGGGGGTGTAGCTTTAACGTTTTGTTATTGATGCCTCAGGTGTTAGGTGTGTAAAGAGGTCATCGGGGGGTCAAATTTATTTATGTGTGTGTGTGTGTGTGTGTGTGTCTGAGAGTGTGTGGTGTTTGTGTATGTGTGTGTGTGTGTGTGTGTCTGAGAGTGTGTGTGTTTGTGTATGTGTGTGTGTGTGTGTGTGTGTGTGTGTCTGAGAGTGTGTGTGTTTGTGTATGTGTGTGTGTGTGTCTGCGAGTGTGTGTGTGTGTGTGTGTGTGTGTGTGTGTGTTAAAACAAAGTAATCCATAAGATAACTCTATATGCAGATAGTAAAGTCGACGTCAAAACGTTTTGGTTTATTATAAAACCTTCTTCAGGAAATAAGGATGAGCATGGTGTTGTCTAAACATTGTTGGAATTCTTTTCAAAATAAAAGCGAAAAATGTGAATACCGTATTTGACGGCATATAGGACGCATCTTTTTCCCAAAATTCGGGCTCAAAAAATTGCCCTGCGTCTTATATATCTTAGGTGAAGTTTAAGACTGTTGTAAAGAGAAGTAACCCTTACGTATGCAAATGAGATACGTATATAAAAGCAACAGTGGATTAGCTCAGAGTAATGCGAGTTGATCTCCAACCACACGTGCGACAACTTTCCAAGTAATCTTACCAAGAGACTTTTTTACCTTGCCGGCCGAAAGCCGTTTTATTTTGTTATTTGTATTATTTGTAATAAATTATTATTATAACCACTCAATCTTTTCGTTTATGTATTTCCAAGACATAACAAATACCTCCCGTAGGTCTAGGCTAACCCAGCTTACAGTCAGTACTTTTACCTACCCTAAACTCCATGCATCCTTATTTTATTGCTGTTATTGTTATAATCAAGGTTGACAGGAGACCGTTTTCAACAATATATGCTTAAATACACTAAAAACTTTTTTCCTGAATCTGACCTGCTGAAATGGGGGGTGCGTCTTATATTCCCGTGCGTCTTATATGTCGTCAAATACGGTAAATCAGAGAAAATCCTATTTAAAATTAGATGATGGACTCTCCCGTCGATCGACGTATGAGTGTTCATACAATGAACATCCACACAATGATTTTTTATAGTGGTGAAGGCTTGTGTTGGACCATCCACACTTTTTGGTACAGTCGATAGGAAAGAATTGGTGCATCAAGGGTTGCCACAAACCCAATCAACGACCGACCTCAGGAATTTTGAATTCAGAGGTATCCCTCTCCTAGACTGGTTACCTACCCAAGGTTGAAGGAGCCCATCTGCCCTACCATTTTACCCATAGCTGGAGCGAGAATATATGGATTCATACCTTTCCCAAGGTATTAGTGCTATGTGAAATGCCAACAGCTTCGTCTAGGAATTGAACTCGAATTGACGAGTCCATTTCCCACGACTCTAACCACTAGCCCACGCGCCTCCATATTAGCATTAGATAATGCGTATTTAATAACATACGTGAATATAATATAAATAACTAAGGGAATTATGTCAGCCAAAAACATAATGATTTTTTGTTTTGTTTTTCAGGTGCGCCATCTGATTCTCATTCAGGTTGTACGGAGTACGTATTACGATACCATCGGATATATATTTTACCTCGTTTTGGGTTTAAGGTAAGTGTTTTCTTTTCTGTCCTCGGGTTCGAACGTGCACCGACTAAGCGAAGGGGTGTTTTTTTAGTCAGGCATGGAAATACAAAAACATATTTGCGTCATATCATTATAATGGAGATTGTATGTCTGACTCTAACCGAAACTACGTCACTGCTTACGTCACAATACCATCAGGAATTGCGTGAGTGAGCATTTAATTTATAGTCAAAATCATTAAGAGAGAGAATCTTATTTATTAACGATGTCTCTATGAAATTCCGAGTTAGATTTGCCTGGAAATAGAGAGTTCAAAATTTCGCAAGGTATTTTATATATTACAAGGAAATAAAGGTTTTCCCATAATATATGGTGTAGTTTGCATACTGGTTTTAACAAAACCGGGTTCAATAAATAATTACTTGCTGTTATTGATCTCTAATTTTATTGTTTTATTCAATCCTATAAATGATTTTTATAGA
>CM042170.1:72066213-72096213 GCA_023376005.1 Doryteuthis pealeii | reverse complement strand
AATGTCCTTCATAAAGGTATGAATCCAACTATTATCTCCAGTGTTAGAATCCTTGTCGATATTGTAGAGGTTCTGTGGTTCATAGAACCCAGTTGGTTAATTGTAGTCTGTAGTGTTCCTTTGTCAGTGCTCGCCTAGAAGCAGCAGCTGAGTGCGTACCGACCAAACTAAGAGCCAAACAATCTGTTCCCTGGGAGACAGAAACAGAGAAAGAGAAATGATATTAAAAAATCAGTCCAACCTAATAAAAGAAAGCCTACTAACACCATTATACCAAACCTTAGGAAAGCCTAGGTAGAACTTACTAAAACAAAAAGAACAAATAGAATACATCCAAGAACAAATAAATAAAATCAGACATTCAGTAGAAGACAGACAGTCGCAATTAGCATAAGAGACATAAGAAACGAGAAGGAAAGACAAATAAATGAAATGAAGAATGAATAAAAACATTTTTTAAAGTGAAGGAAACATGGACCCATGAATAAAATAATGAATGAAGAAAGAATATAAAAACAAAGAAACTGATAAATTATTTATTTATTTCCCCATTAAACTAACCCTAAACCCTAACCCTAACCCCATATTCTTTTTTCCTAGTAGATCAATAAATAAATAAATAATTTATCAGTCAAGAGTGGTTTCCCTTTGATCATGTTAGATTTATAGGAAATAACCCAAACATATATCTATCTCAGTTCATGTACACACACACACACACACACACATATATATATATATATTATACTAAACTGAGTAAATCAACTTTTGGTTATTTCCTATAACTCCAACATAAATAAAGGGGAACCATTCTTGACTGATAAATTTATTTATTTTCCCATTAAATTAACCCTAATACTAAACCCTAACCCTAATTCTTTTTTCCTAGTAGATCAATTAATAAATAAATAATTTATCAATCAAAAGTGGTTCCCTTTTGTTTATGTTAGAATTATAGGAAATAACTCAACATTTGCTTCCTAAATTATTACACATTTGGATCACCATACTTTTAAAAAAATATCCTGTTTAAAATATTTTTAATTAAATTTTCAATACTTATATCACAAAACGATGAAGTTTTATTTAGAAATTTCCACATGAAATTTTGGAGGCAACATTCTATTTTCCTTACGTATCAACAACCCATCTTAATTCTTTTTGAATTAATAATTTAAAAAAGTGCCAAATAATGATTTTTACACATTTCTAAAAAGATAATTCTATGCAGAAATAAATTTTGTTTACCTTTCATAAAAAAAAATACAGTAAGCGTTCATACAAACACTTTACATTTGGAAGATTTAAAAAAAAAGGGGGGGGGGTAAATAAAATTATTTTAGTTTGATTTATATTAGAGATGTTTCTACTAAAAAAGGGAAAACATTTTTATTTCTTTTTTTATGATTTCATTTCAATTTTAAATGAAAGAATCCTGAATAAATAAATAGGATTGATATATCTACATATATGTTTTGGAGATTTTTTGTACATATATATTTATCAACCCCCTTTTTTTTAAAATAAACAATTACCATCAATTATAAACGATTTGATTTAGACCCATTCGTTTTTTTAGGAATATACTTATTTCAATGTGTATTTTGTGAGTAGGTTTTCACTAAGTTCTAAAATGAGGGTTCGATGTGTGTGTGTGTGTGTGTGTATATATTATAAGATAGATAATTTTTCGTCCGAATTTCTGAGAGGAAATTGGTCCCTCGTTTTATGTCTGTCTTTTTAAAAAAAATTTTTTTTACAATAAACGTTTTTTTGTGCTCCCGTGAATTTACAATACTTAAAAATAAATAAGAACGACAAAAGAAAGATTCAATTGAATAAAAATTTACACGAGAAGAATGAGTGGAAAATTTAAAAAAAAAATGAACAAGAAATATGAGACAGAATTGACAATAAACAAAACGAAAAACCAGGAAGGAAAAAGATACAAAAAGAACAGGGTAATTATGAACTTTTGTTTAGTAAATTAGGGTGTCCCAGAAAAAACAGAACCCACACATTTTGTAATAAAACTGAACAAAAAAGAAAAAGAGAAGGAAATAGGAAACTCATGAACGAAAGAAAGAAAGACTAAATGATAAAATGGCAATTATATAGAAGAAGAAAAAATTCCCAAGAGAAGAATGAGTTGAAGAATAAGATAGAGACGAATGATGAAAATTAAAAATTATCAAAAACGGAAGAGAAAACAGGAAATATCCAAACAAGGAAAGAAAAACAAGAAACAGATTCCCCTAGAAAAAAAAAAAATTAAAAAAATATCGAAAAAGATATATCCAAAATATAAAAAAAGACAAATTGAATAAAAAAATCAAAACAAAAAAAAAGAAAAAAAAAAAACGACAAAATAATTTAACCCGAAAAGTTTAATAAACATATAACAAACAAATACGAGGAAAATATAACAAAATATACAATAAATAATAAAACCAAAAAATACAAAAAGGATAATTAAAAAATGCAAGAAAAATATTAAAAAAAACATCTGATAAAGATATAACTAAAATAAATACATAAAACAGAAAACGGAAAAATACAATGAACATAAAAACAAACAAATACAAAAGTATAAAACTAAAAATGCAATTAAAATGTAACCAAAAAATACGAAAAATTAAAAAATGATAATTAGATAGAATAAGAAAAAAATTCATAAGAGAAGAATTAGTTGAATAATTAGAAGAAATGAATGATGAAATTCAAAATCATTACAAAACCAAAGAGTAAACGGATAAAAGTAAAAACAGGGGACAATAATAGGTACTAAAAATAAAAGAATTAAGTACCAACAAAGTAACAAAAAATACGAGAAAAATAGAGAAAATACAAAAAAGCTATAGCAAAAATAAAATAAAAATGCAATAAAAATGTAACAAAAAAAATAAAAAAACTAAAGAATTGTAATTATATAGAAGAAGGAAAAAAATAACCGAAGAATTTTTTTACAAGAGAAGAAGTAGTTGAAAAATTAGAAAGGAATGAATGATGTAATTCAAAATCATTACAAAACAAAAAAAAAACGGATAAAAGAAAAAACAGGGACAAACATAGATACCAAAGAAAAAAAGAAACTACATAGAAAGATATAAAAAAAATTAAAAATAACTGCCAAAAAATTCTATAAAAAATATAACAAAAAAAAAAAAAAAAAATACAAGAAAAATATTAGAAAAAATACAAAAAGGCTATGACAAAAAATACAATATAAATTTTAATAAAAATGTAACAAAAAAATACGAAAAACTAAAGAATGTTAATTATTTAGAAGAGAAAAATCACAAGAGAAGAAGGAGTTGAAAAATTAGAAAGTAATTAATGATGAAATTTAAAATCATTACAAAACGAAAAAAAAAGAAAACGGGTAAAAGTAAAAACTGGGTACAAACATAGATACCAAAAAAGAAAAAGAAAAAAGAAAGTACCAACAAAGATATAACCAAAAAGAAAAAGAAAATTATAATATAACTGCCAAAAAAATTGAATAAAAATATAACAAAAACATGTGATAGAAATATGAGAAAAAATACAAAAAAGCTATAACAGAAATACAATAAAAGCATAACTAAAAAATAAAGAAAATATAATTTAAAAAATCAAATAAAAATAAGACCACAAAAAATACAAAAAATACCATTTAAAAATTCAATAAAAATATAACAAAAACATCCGATAAAAACATGAGAAAAATACAAAAAAAGCTATTACAAAAATACAATAAAAATATCAATAAAAATACAAAAGAATATAAATAAAAAAATTCAATAGAAATATAACAAAAAAAAACAAAAAAAACTAAAAAGTTTACTGATAAAGGTTGAAAGAAAACAAATTAAATATTTTAATAAAAATAATTTTTTTCTCCATTTTCCAAATTTTCATCTTGCAGACAACCTTGTCTAATCTTTTTACCACAGGTGTTATCTTGAGAGTTAGAGTCAGAGCGAGAAAAAGCGAGAAACTCTCTCGTGAAATATGGCTGTTTCAAATGAGGTCGGACTGGCCACCCCTAACCCTTCTCCCTACCCACCTTACTTCCGGCGCCAAATCAAAGTAAAAACAAGAAAAGCAGCGAAGGTAGCTTTTTTTTTCTGCGATCGAAGCAAAATAAACCCACCTGTTGAATTGATTCATAATCGATTTTATCAGTCTCGTATTTTGAAAAGATGAAGAAGGGTGAGAAGAAGAAGAAGAAGAAGGGCGAGAAGAAGAAGAAGAAGAGCGAGAGGAAGGGCGAGAAGAAGAAGAAAGCCTCTATTCCCTTTGGACTGTATTTGTAAACTTGATTTTTTTTCAAAATGTTTTTTCTCTAAGGCAAATTCTATTATTACAAGTCTTTTTTTGTTGGTTAGAATTTCATTGCTGTACAGTTAGTAAGAATGTTGCTTTTTGTTCACACTTGTGTGGCCTATGTAAGAAATACGAGTCTATCAAGTTAAAGATATTTGGTTCGTATAATGAGCAAGCCTGAGAAACAAAAAATAAATAAATAAACAAGTAAACAAATAAAATAAAATAAATAAATAAAACTTAGAGATATGAGCGCCAGAAGTTAGACCGGAAGTTATTATATAGCTGTATACTTCGGCCATACTCGGGTATATATATATTTTTAAATATGTTATAATATATTAATATTTTGAAGGCCAGTACAATGCGTATGATAAATAAAAACAAAGAGATGTTATTTTTGTCTTATCGATTTCGAAGCATGAGCTTCATCATCAGAGTTTATTTTCAGAAATGAACGTGGTTATGTTTTTATTTGTGTGGTTACAATTTCTCTTCTTATTTCCTTTTCCTCTCCTTTTTTTCTCTTCTTCTCCTCCTTTATGAATGAAATGGGCGAATAACTGTAATTTCTTATTTCTCTCTCTTTAAAAAAAAAAAAGTTTGTGGAGAACAAATATTCCTAATATCGTCTGTCATCCGGTCAAACGTTGCAAGTGTGTTGCCAGTGTGTTGCCATGTCAAAATTAAAAATAAAAAAAATAAAAAATAAATAAAACCGTCAATAGAAAAATCTACATACTTAGCTTTTAAATATTTATTTACCAACCCCTCCGCACGAGCAGGATCCGTCACAATGTCAATTTCTTAAGCGGAGTTCAACAGGTTTGAATTCAGAGTTTTCCTTCTCCTAGACCGGTTGCCTAACTAAGGTTAAAGAGTCCAGTCTGCCTATTTACCCATAGTTTAAGGGAGAGTAGGATTCATACCTTTCCCAAGGGTATTAACGCTAAGTGAACATAATAACGCGACTGTAGTTCGAATTCGCTTACTATGATGCCACAGCCTAGCAAGTTAGTCTCTATGCTACGGGGACTATCCACTTTCCAAAAATATATCAAGCCATTACTTTGATATATATATATATATATATATATATATATATATATATATATATATATATATATATATGTATGTATATTTACCAACATCTCCGCACGGTTACGGTGCAACACAAGGTCAATTTCTTGAGTTTTCCTTCTCATAGACTGGTTACCTAGCCAAGGTTAAAGATCCCAGTCTGCCCTTTTATTTGCTCATAGATGGTGGGAGAGTAGTTGGATGCATAGCTCTCCCAACTGTATTAGGGCTTTGAGAAATGCAAACAGTCTCGTCCAGGATTTAACTCGGATTCCATTTCCTGCATCTCTAACGCTTACATCAAGCGGCTCCATTATTTTTCTGCGCTACTGCATGGTTGCACCACTTGGACCTTAACGAAGCGACTAGAAAATAAGCTAGATGGTAGCTGCACAAGAATGGTGCGTGCGATCTTAAACACGACTTGGAAACAACACCCCACGAGGAAACATCTCTACGGCCACCTACCCCATATCACACAAAGTATCCGTGTAAGGCGAATAAGACACACCGAATACTGCTGGAGAGGCAGGGATGAACTCATAAGTGACGTTCTTCTGTGAAAGTCAGCACATGGGCACACCAGTGTGGGCCGTCCAGGCATACATTGACCAGCTCTGCGCGGATATTGGATGCTGCGCAGAGGACCTGTTGGGGCAATGAATGATCGAGATGGTTGGCGAGAGATTGCCATGGATATCTGTCCCACTGATGTTAAGTATATTATCAAGGCTTTCAACAGTACCAAGTGTTCTATTGCTTTTAAGAAGGCATGTTTTGCTTGTACGGCCACCTGCCCCATATCACTCAAACCCTCCGTGTAAGGCAAACAAGGCGCGCTGAACACTGCTGGAGAAGCAGAGATGAACTCATGTGACGTTCTTCTGTGAAGTAACCACATGGGCACGCCAGTGTGGGCCGTCCAGCAAAGACATAAATTAACCAGCTCTGTGCGGATACTGGATGCTGCGCGGAGGACCCCGGGGCAATGAATCATAGGGACGGCTGACGAGAAATTGTATTGTCATGGATATCTATGCTATTGGCGCAATATGATTATGATTATTACCTTGATAGATACATACGGAATTCTGATACTAGTATTTACCTCTTACTCCACGTGTACGAGTCAGGCACAAGGCCCTATTAAAATGGGACCACCCACAAACCGAGACTCATGGGTGGTGGGTGAAAAATTGCGTTGATCCCGTCGGCATTACACCTCAAGTGGGGACCCTCAAGTACTGGGCAGTAAACTCAACCCTGCCCCTTTTAATCGAGAGGACAGGTATTGCCTAGGGGGATAGCTCCCTGGGATCAACGCTGTTAATTGTAGCCACGGTCCAGTGCCCAAGCCACTTGACCCCCGCCCTTAGAGGTGGGTGGATATACGGAAATCTGATACTGCTAGATAGTTATTCTGATACTGATACGAAGAATATTACTAAGGAGGTGGGGGATCTCATAATTGGTTCCCCGACAGAAACCTGACCTTATTTTAGTGTTAAACTTGGGCTAGGCATTATAGAAGACGCATTAATAATTCGGATGTTGAACAATAAAAAACTACTAAAGCTGCAAGGATTAGGTACCCATCAAATATTAAGAGCGAATAAAGGAGACACATAGAAACTAACCTTTATATACTATTTATATCGTGTGAACAGATAAAACAAACATAAACTTACATCTACCCACACAACCACTCACCCATACATACACCTACATTCTTTCAGCTGCTTACCGACTCTGTTGGTTGGGGCTGTAGAATACGTCTGCAGCACCTCGACAGAGGGGTAGCTATGGGGAATAAGTCTTACGGAATTAAATGAAGAAATGAAAAGAGATAAAAGATACAACTGGTTAGAAGTATAGATAGAGACTGTATTGGCAAAACCGTTACTAAGGACGCCAGAATCCAGACTCCATTAACTTTTTATTTATTTATGCTATTTTATTTAATTCAATTTATTTTATTTTATTTAATTTAATTTAATTTTATTAATCCCCCAAGCCCCCCCCCCATAGGGTCACCCGGTAGCCCTGAATAGCGACCCGTGATCTTTAAGGACGCAATTCTGGTGGCTGAGCTGTTTATGGCTGTAACACAATAATTTGTTCCGTATTTGAGCAAGACGAGTGGTCGGAGAAACCCCCACCAATCAATTGGCTAGTCACATCAAGTCCTAGCACTATATGATTGTCCCAAACCTATTACCCTTATGGCAAACAGTTATGTTTTTATGGGCCATCCTTTGGCTTTCAAGCAAGAGCGCTTGTCCGGCAGAAATCCTTTGGTAATCCTCTCGGGTAAAGAATTCTAAGTTCCTTCGTCAATGGTCACAAGTATACTGTGAAAGAATCAGTGTTTAAGTAGTGTATCAGCCAGGCAGTAAAGCCATTGATTGGCTAAGGAACAGACCACCTGACCTCGCCTAGTCTATAAATTCAGGGTGGAAATTCTTATATACAACAGTCCCCAAACTTTTTTATCATATATGCGCTATAAAGCTGTGGCCGAGGGGCTTATTGTCCTGGATATGATGTTAAACTGCATCTAATAGTGAAGTTTCAATTCTTGAGCTCTGGGGAATGTGAAATACACCTTCATCGCCATTACTCCCAGGTCCACTCTGACCCTGAGTGGCTTTACCTATTAGGGTCCATTCTATGGGTTAAATAGAAAAAATGAGTTTATAAAATGTGTTTAACAATTGAGTTTGAAAAAAATTGAATACTATCATGAATGAATAAAAATAATACATCTTCGGCATAAAATAACCCAACAATGGTTGACATGCCGTAAAATCCAACCAACCAGCCAACACACATAAATTGCTTAGCTTAGTTGTAAAACTTACTATGGTCATAATCTTTTAGCATTTTCATCTACCCATTACATAAAATAACCCAACAATGGTTGACATGCCGTAAAATTCTACCAACCAACCATTCAACACCCAGAAATAGCTTAACTTATTTGTAACATTCCCTTTAGTCATAAACTGTTAACCTTTTCTCCTAACCATTACACAATGTCAAGCAATTCCACGCAGCTTTCCAAGGGACAATAAACTAAAGAATTCAGAAACTTCCAAGATTGATCAGTTTTGGTAAAATAATAAAAGACAGAAAGTCTTTCAAGAAGAGAATCTTTTAAAACCAATTGGGGTTCTGTATTTCGGGGTCACCCTCTAATATCATGTAACTCAACTAGGAAATAACCACAAAATGGCTTTGACTTAAAATAACCCAACAAGGTTTGACATGCCATAAAATCCAACCAACCAGCCAACACACATAAATTGCTTAGCTTAGTTGTAAAACTCACTATGGTCATAATCTTTTAGCATTTTCATCTAACCATTACATAAAATAACCCAACAATGGTTGACATGCCGTAAAATCCAACCAACCTACAAACAAACCAGCTCCTTACAGGTAAGTCACGTTGAAACCATTGGTTTTCACTAGATCCGAAGTTAAGCAGCAATGAGCCTGTTCATTATTTAAATCGGTGAAAATTTAAGAAACAACAGGTACTGTAAGCAACCTGATATCAAAACTTGATTAATATTGATTAATCTGAAAAGGGTTAATATACTGTAAAACCAACCAACCAGCCAACCAAAAACCAACCAACCAACCAGCCTATTAATCAACTTCTGCAAAATATTCATGCATAGTTATATAAACCTGTCACTTTAGCACGACGAGCAGTCTAGAAGAAGGAAAACACCGAATTCAAAGCACGTGTATCCACTCAACAAAAATAGACTAAGGAGATTGTTTTTTTGCGTCTGAGGCGGAGCACCACACCTAGCATCAGATCCTTACTTTACTGCACATATCTGTGCTACTCATACACTGATTTGGCGAGGACCGGTATCGAACTAGGAACCTGGTGATTTCTAGCCGAACACTCTACCGACTGAGCTAAGCCGGCCCTATAGCTTATCGATTTAAACAAAGGGAAAAGAATAGAAGGTAGCAACAATTTTCTTTCGTAAGAAATTAAATAGTTAACTTATATATATATATATTATATATATATATATATATATATATATATATATATATATATAAGTGAAGTCGTCGGTGTGGCCTAACGTCAATATCAGCCAGACGGTTTGGGAGTCTATCCCCTTTTCACTAGCGCTAGACCAAGAAGATTGTTTTGGCATCTGAGATGTAGCGCCACACCTACCATCTGCTCCTTACTTTACCGCACAGATCTATGTGCTACTCATTCGCTGAGTTGGCGAGGTCCGGTAGCGAACCAGGAACCTGGTGATTTCTAGCCGAACAATCTACCGACTGAGTTAAGCCGGCCCTATAGCGTATCGATTTAAACAAAGGGAAAACAATAGAAGGTAGCAACAATTTTCTTTCGTAAGAAATTAAATAGTTAACTTATCTCACCAACTTTAGTTCGCGCTCTTTTTTTCTTACGAGACGTGTACTCGGAATTGACAAGACGTTATGGAAACGACCTGTCACAACATGACATACGGTCATTGTTAATTGGTCAAACTGAACGGGTGCCAGGCTCGGCACGTAATGAACAGAAATCTTGCTGTCCGCCTCAAGGTTTATCCCTTTAAATCACAGCAGGGACGGACAGGCTAGAAAACATGCTCTTAACATAACACAACCATCAGTTATAATTCGGCCGGTCTTAGGGAAATTGGATTATTTTTATTGTGTACCACACAAGTAATGCTAAGCACATAGCTTGGATCTACAGCTAAAAGCGCCTTTATAGAAAATTATGCAAACAAAAAAAAAAAAAAAAAAAAGGAAAGAGAGTGAGAGAAGGGTCTTTTCGAACACGGAAAATGGATGGGCTTCGAGGATTGACCAGGATTCTTGTGTATACCTAACTACCTTAATAAGGGGGTCTTTATTTTCCTAATTCAAATAGTGCCTGTGGTTTGAATTCCTTGCTTAATGGCATATCATACTTTGTGGCTTATATGAGGCCAAAGCCACTCTTATTGGTTGGTTGGTTGGGTAATTGAGGGTTATGGCATGTCAATCCCTGTTGGGTAATTTAAAAAATATTTCTTTATATGTTGTATACCCTTTATTTACTTCTATTATTCTTCTGCTCATCTTTGGTATCTTACGTTCTTCTTCTAGCGTCTCTTCTAACGTCTCTGTTCTTGCTGGTTGGTCGTCCCTGATTAATTTCTTCTTCTAGATCAGTCTTGTTGCCAAGACATTCATCAACCACAAAACCATATTATTTATGTAAGCTTTTATTTACTTAACTAAACATTTCATGTAACTAACATAACGCGCGTGTGCAGTGAGCTCCAGCTAAGGCAGAAATATTTTCTCTGCCTGACGTCCAATCTGAAACTGAGAGCCAACCAGGTCCCACGTGACTTCACGTATTTCGCGGGCTTTCTGTAATATTCCATGGAAAGTCCCGCCCGTGATATGAAAAGGGGCCATCCCTTCAGAAATACAGGGGGTTGACAATAATCTATGCATAGATTATGTAACACATACACAGAAACTAGATGGTCTTCGACAATCGACCAGGATACCACACTACCAACCCATCCTTCGGGGCGGGGGTCCGGTGTGCTTCGGCCACTGGGCCGGTGTGTGTGAATTAATATCGTCGATCCCAGGGGGCTATACCCCAAAGCAATATCTGCCCCCTTGACTTAAAGGGGCAGGGCTGGGTTTATTTCTTAGCGTCTGAGGCGCCCCCTTGAGGGAGAGTACCGAAGGGATCGACGCAATTTTTGTTCTTTCCCACCCATGAGCTTCGGCTTGTATGTGGATCCACGTTAAAACGAGGCCTTGTGCCCAGCCCATAAAATGTGTGCCTAAATACGTTAATAAGATGGAATTTATTTTCCTAATTCAAATATTGCCTGTGGTTTGACTTCCTTCGTTAATGGCATGTCAACCTTCTCAAATTATTTGATGCTAAAGCCACCTTTGTTTGTTTCCACACACATATATATATATATGAAAACACTGAATTTAAACCTGTTAAACTCCGCCTAAGAAATTGACCCTGTGTCACATCCTGCTCGTGTGGAGGGGTTTGGTAAATATATATATATATATATATATGTATATAAGTATACATATGTGTTTGCGTATAGGTGTGTGTGTGGGGGGGATGATAAATATGTGATATTAGCAAGGTAGATGTTAAATCCAGCTTATCAACAGTTCGATTTACGCCCTCTTAACAAATCGATTTAACAACAATTTCAATTTGCGTGAATTCTTGTTTACGTCGTTTAAAAATAAAATCACAACATTATTTTTTTTTCTTTCTCCTTCGTATTTTTTCCTTCATAATTCGACTGGATTTGTTTTTTTTTTTTGTTATTTTTATCTTTTGTTTTTTGCCATCAGCTTTATTTATAAATACACACACACACACACATACACACAAACATGAAGACACATACAAACATACACACACAAGCACATACACATATATATATATATTCACATTTCCATATTAAGGAAAAAACTAAATCACACACATGTATATATTCATATATATATATATATATATATATATATATATATATATATATATATATATATATATATATATATATATATATATATATATATACAAACACATATGTATTCCCTTTTCATTAACATCAGTTTTTATTTATTTATTTATTTATTTTGATGCCATTCCGTTTATTAATAAGCACTCCACACACACACACACACACACACACACACACATGCACACGCATACATGAGCCTACACCCATACTCACATATACACATATATGTACACCCCATATATATACATACACACACATAATCATATGTATATATACATACACATATATATACACTCACATACACACATACATATTTAATATGCACATACTCATATGCATATATACATGCACATATATATACTCACACACACATATATATATATATATACACATACACACATATAAATATATATATATACACACACATATATATACACTCACACACATAGACATATAAATATATACATATACACACACACACATATATATATATATATATAATATATATATATATATATATACATTCACATACACACACACACAAACAGACGGACAGACACACACACACACACTATATATATATATATATATATATATATATTCCCTTTTCATTTACACCGTTGTTTTTATTTATTTATCTATTCCGTTTACTTTATTTTTACTTAATTAATTTTTTCCCGCCATTTATCCACCATTTTGTTTTGTTTGTTTTTTAAATATTTTTTACTTATTTTTTTTTTTATTGCCTCACAAAATTCTGTAGCTATATTTGGTGATGAACGCTGACGCGAAACTCACGAGGCTGAGAAACAAGCACCTACCCCTCCCCCTTTTCCCCCCATACACACACACACACACACACACACCCTTCAACCTCGGCGATCCGCACACACTTTCCCGAGGTTTCGTAGACAGCAATTATTGCTAATTGGTAACCTTGTTTACATATCGCTATTGGCATCCAGCGAATTACAACAGTCTATAGAATCGACGATAAATATGGCTACGGCTTGGCGATTAGCCCACCCCTAATCTCATTCAATGTCGAGCCAGGCGAGCACACGAACACCGAGACTCAAGTTTTTATCAGCAAACCGGATTCTTTTTCCGTAGACTAGACGGTTTATATCGGTATAGCTTTCAGTCTATCTCAGCCTAGTAACATCCATGTCTGCCTGTTGATATCTGTCTCACTGTCTGTATGTATCTCTCTCTCTCTCTCTCTCTCTCTCTCTCTCTATCTATCTATCTATCTATCTATCTATCTATCTATGCCTTTACACGCAAAGCGTTGTGTGTATTAAAACAGTTAAAATCGCCTTCCCATTCTGTAAGTGAAAACAGCCTAATGGTTACGGTGCCGGACTGACACCCAACCGATCGAATTTCAATTCCGGTTGTAGGTAGCTTACAAAATGTCTAGCCACACTGAGGAGACTTGATAAGTCGAAACACGTGTCTGTGGATGACCCTATATATATATATATATATATATGTTGAAAAAATGAATAAAGGAAAGAAAGTACAGAATGGATAATATAGGATATTTTAATCAATTTTACTTACACGTGTTTCGGTCAGGAGTTTATCCATGTGTACATTATTTAAACTATCCTTATTTTTAAATAACCAAATGAAATGAAATAATAAGAGAAAAAATGTAGAAATGTTTCTATTATTATTTCATTTCATTTGGTTATTTAAAAATAATAATAGTTTAAATTAAGGTACACATGGATAAACTCCTGACCGAAACACGTGTAAGTAAAACTGATTAAAATATCCTTTATTATCCATTCTATACTTTCTTTCCTTTATTCATTTTTTCAACATACCGTCGGATACACTTCCAGTTTCATTATATATGTATATATATATATATATATATATATATATATATATATATATATATATAGATAGATAGATAGATAGATAGATAGATGAGGAAAGGGGGTTGGAATAAATCCGACAGAATGTGGTAGAGATATGAGGAACAAAAGGACACGTTTGTCTGAGTTTTGTCCTTTTGTTCCTCATATCTCTACCATATATATATATATATATATATATATATATATTATATATATATATATATATATATATATAATATATCATCGCTCGTTAATATATATCTATCAATCTTTGTTCACATATATCATAGATTTAGGAGGCGCGTGGTCTAATAGCTAGAGTCGTAGGAAATGGACTCGTCGACTCGAGTTCAATTTCTGGACGAAGCAGTTTGAATTTCACATGGCGTTAATACCCATGGGAAAGGTATGAATCCAATTCTCCCTCCAGCTATTGGCAAACAGCAGAGCAGACTGGGCTCTTTAACCTTGGCTAGGTAACCAGTCTAGGAGAAGGAAAACTCTGAATTCAAACCTGTTAAACTTCGCTTAAGAAATTGACTTTATGTCACATCCTGCTTGTGCCGAGGGGTTGGTAAATATATATTGTAGCTTATCTATCTCATTATGCACCTGATCTGTCTGTCATTCTCTCTCTTTCTTTCTTTCTATATATATGCATCTATGCTCAATAGGTACCTTTTCTCTCTCTCTCTCTCTCTCTCTCTCTCTCTATCTATCTATCTCTATCTCTATCTCTATCTCTATATCTTTACACACACACATGTATATAAATATTTATATATACATATATTCATATATATCTAACTCTAACTATCTAACTCTATTCATATACATCTTGTTTCATATCTATCTCAATATATATATATATATATATATATATATATATATATATATATTGCTCTATTCATTTATATCCCGTTTCTATCTAGCTTAATAACCTTCCTATCTATCTATCTTTTTTCTTGTATATCCATTTATCCATCTGTCTATCTGTCTAAGTTTATTCAATACCGGTTCATAACTAATCTATCTTAGTCTGTTCACATCTATCTAAACTAGCACACACTCAAATACACACTTGCATATATATATATATATATATATATATATATATAATTGTAGAAAGAGTTGTTCTCTCTGTCGTGGCCTCGTTGTCCGAGGCCCGACTTCTTTTGACTATTAATATTATGAAAGATATTCAATGTTTACAATTTTTCGTACTGTACGAATAATTTTGTCTTTTCCTTTTTCGTTTATTTTTCTTCTCATAATTAGTAAATTTAAATTATCCTTCCCAATATTGAACTTTATATTTCTTTTTTATACTAATAGCATATCTAATCATAATGGGGATTATGTGTTTGTCAGTCTGTAACCGAAACTATGTCAGTACCCAAATCACAATTCCCTTTGGTATTTATGTCACATTCTTCATGATTTTACTTTTTATTTAAACCTCAATTATTAATAAAATTATTTTACATTATTAATACTGTTGGCCTTATCTCCAAACTCATAACATGCAATTGTATTTATATATACAACAAAATAGCGGTTGACCGTGTAAACGGGAAGGCTAATTTGCATATTGATAGTAAAAATTTGGTTTTAATAAATATTTGCTTAGTATTATTGATTTTTAATTGTTTGGTTTTATCTTAAAGAATATGAGCAAAAATCTCGGGGATAAATCTTAAAAGAAATCCATTAACAAGAAGAAATTACTGTAATTTTATTCTTATCTTCCTATTTTAACTAAATATTTAAATTAGGAAAATTTAGCAATGATAGGCGAGGTTGATGGAAGAGTAAGTTTCAGTTGTTATATTTTTCGATTATACACGCCTCTGTTTCAAATCTTTTTATCTGCATTCTTATTTAGTTTCATTAGCCTTTCTAATTTAATATATTTTATTAAATTAAAACTTAAAAGCTTGCACCCGTAAGTATTTTATGGGTCGCATCATTTCCTTTCGTTCGACATTTGCGGGACTGACACCCTCATGTTCCCTCCCTGCAACAGATTAATAAGTGTTGTTACCATCACTTTTTTTTATATATGTTAGGAAGCGCGTAGTGTAATGGTTAAAGTCATAGGAAATGGACTCGTCGCCGCGAGTTCAAATCCTGGACGCGGTAACTGCATTTTCACATAGCGCTAATACCATTTGGAAAGGTATGAACCCTACTCTCCCTCCAGCTATGGGTAAATAGTAGGGCAGACCGGGATCTTTAACCTTGGTTAGGCAACCGGTCTAGGAGAAGGAAAACTCTTTATTCAAACCTGTTGAACTCCGCTTAAGTAATTGACCTTGTGTCACATCCTACTCGTGCGGAGAAGATAAATTTTGTTTAAAAACTGTATTTTTATTATTCAGTCTAGTGTATTATCTATTTAATAAATAACACACTGAATAATAATTTTTAAAAACTCCCTTTCTTTTATTTTAATAAATTTTATTACGATAAAAAGGAAGAGTGTTTTTTTTTTAATCAGTATAGAATAAAAACAATCAATTTTTTCTTTTTCTTTTTTTTTTTTGTCAGACCGATTTAGCATAGGGTCTTTTTACGTGGGATTTTTATGGGGCATCCTGCGAGGATTAAACTCGCTATTCAGTTGTAACGGATCGGCGAGACTAGCTTGCTAAGTATTATACACTTTGTTGTTTTTTGTCTTTCTTTAAAAAGTGTAAACTTAAATTTAGCTAGATACTATATAGCCAAGGTTGGCGTACCGTCGATCCTCACTGGGTCAAGATCACTATACAGTAAACGACATTTCTATACGTAAAAAACCTCTAACCGCCCCCCCCGCCAAAAAAACCCCCCAAAAACAAACAAAAAAATTAAACAACAAAAACACATAAAACTCGTTGTTTTTACTCATGCTGTTTCGTCAAGCCCTAGCACCTATATGATTTTTCCCAACCCTATTGCCCTTATGGCAAGCCCCAACCCCTTTTTATCATATGTGCTAGAAGGCGGTGGCTGCGGGTCTACATGTCCTGGGAATTACGTTAAACTCTATCTGATGGTGAAGTTCCAGTTCTGGAGGTTTGGGGAATGTGGAGCACCCCTTCATCACCATTGCTCCCTGGTCCACTCTGACCCGGAGTGGTAGTACCTGTTAGGTTCCCATCTATGGGTTAAATAGAAAAATGTATTTATAAAAAATTGTATTATCCATTAAGAATTGATTTATTTCAAACTTTATCGGCATTAAATGACCCACTGAGGTTGATATGCCGTAAAACAAAACAAACCAAACAAACCAAATCATGCTGTTTCAGAAAAATTGATATCAATTCATAATCTAATAACTTGATCAATTCTCATTCAAATGATCGCAAATTTTAACAGTATGTTTTGGCTTGTTTGGTTTGTTTTGTTTTACGGCATATCAACGTCAGTGGGTCATTTAATGCCGATAAAGTTTTGAAATAAATCAATTCTTAATGGATAATACAATTTTTCTATAAATACATTTTTCTATTTAACCCATAGATGGGACCCTAACAGGTACTACCACTCCGGGTCAGAGTGGACCAGGGAGCAATGGTGATGAAGGGGTGCTCCACATTCCCCAAACCTCCAAAACGGGAACTTCACCATCAGATAGAGTTTAACGTCATTCCCAGGACATGTAGACCCGCAGTCATCGCCTTCTAGCACCCATATGATAAAAAGGGTTGGGGCTTGCCATAAGGGCAATGGGGTTGGGAAAAATGATATAGGTGCTAGGGCTTGACGTGACCAGCCGATTGATCGAAGAGGGCCTCTCCGACCGCCCGTCTAGCCCAAGATAGGGCCAAAGTGGATGTCATGAACTGCTCATCCACCTGGGCTCTATCCTTAAGCATCACGGGTCGCCACCCACGGCCAACAGGTGGCCCCATTGGGGGAGTCTTACCCCTCTGCAGAGGTGCAGTCGGTGCATTCTAACGCCCCAGCCGACATGGCGGAATAGTATGTTTAAAAACAACACCAAGTTCTATGTTTAAAGCTTTCTTTCTTTCTCTTTCTTTCTTTCTTTCTTTCTTTCTTTCTTTTTCTATTTTTTCCTTCTTTCTTTGCAGGTCTTTCTTTCCTTTTCTTTTTTTTCTATTTTGTGAAGTCTTTTATTCATTTATGCATTCCTTCATATTTCTTTCTTTCTTTCTTTCTTTTTCTTTTTGTCTTACTTTTCCTTTTTTTTCTTTTTTCTTTTTCTTTCTTTCTATTCTGTAAAATCAAGAATTGGGTCAAACTATTCAATATTCATGGGTCTACCAACAATTTTGTTCCGTATACGTTACAGTGGTACGAAAAAAAAGTTAAATAACCGAATAAGGGTTGATATGTTATTTAAAATTAATGAACTCCCGCCAGATCTTTAAGAGAACAAGATAGATGAATACTGGGATAATATAAAATGTCTAGCTCGTATAACAGAACTAAATGAACGTTTACACTAGTTTCAGACATTACCTGGCAGTATTCATCGAAACAATGAATCCAGTCATAAACTTTCCTCTGTGAATATCGATTCTTCTGCTATAACAATTAGTACCGATATTATCTGATCATCAATTAACGAACATAAACAATGCAATATTTAGTGAGTTACTGTTCTTATTAGGCAGCTCTCCAATATGCAGACGGCCTTATATATCGTTGAGTTCTCTTGGCCTTCGGCAAAGATGGCGGCAATTTTGCTCAGCATTATTTGGTTTATAGACGCCATTTTGTTCGGGTAGAAATTACCACGGTACAAATTAGGATACTCTGATACAAAATTTGGCCACAAAATTGCATTTTGCTTAGCATTAATATTTTGTTGTAGAAATTACAGGTATATAAATCTCTGATACAAAATTAGGAAAAACAACAAACTGCCCTGAAAATTGAAAAAATGGTGGCTTTGCTTAGCGTTATTTGGTGGATAGTATCTTTGTACAGGCAGAAATTACAGGTATATATATAATGTAATGCTATCACTTACATTTATTGCTTATAAAACTAAAAGAAAAGACATAAGTCACACAATATTAGAAATTAACCTGAATGCATATACGCCTTTATGTACAGTATGTGTACAAAATGTACAGTATGCATATCTAAAAAAAACTAGAGGTGATGAAGTAAAAACGGATTTCAAATCTGAATTCAGCACCCCGAAATTAGGTTAAAACAGCTATTTTTGTGCTTGTCTCAATTTCTTTGTAAACCAGTGTTATTTTCCCTACTTATGTACCCGTTTCTTATACTGTTTACAGACAGATGTAACCCAGTACATGAGTGTATAAAAATATATCTGGGCACAGATGCAGGTGTATAGGTTTAACATCCGCTTTTAGATAGAGAACTCACATTTGCCTGTGCTGCAAACACACTCGATGACAATGTATTGCAAGTATGCCATATAATATGAAAGAATGGGGGACCTAGCGTGTATCGAACTTATTGCTATCTGATGTAACATAATGGCGGGCCCCACCCGGGAACACCATATTTGTTGCCTTGTACCAGACACAGAGAAACCTTAATAGGATGTAGCATGATTCTCAGACCTTACGGGAGTGGGCAAACAATGTAAAACTCGTTATCACCTTGAGTCGATTCGTAGCCAGTGAGTTTGGGATTTTGCTATTAAAATTTAGTTTAATCGGTTTGTCAGACGAAAGGATGGTTGACCCGTTGACCTCTTAATTGACACGCGCAATTTGGTAGAACAATTAGAACCTTCGATAGATTCGAGGACATTCTGGAAAGTTCCTCAACGATTTCTATATAATGAGGGAACCTTAGAGCGGGAGTTGAGTTCTGGAGACCGAGGGAGTAAGATCAGTTGAGTTGTTGGTCTGTGGCTGTGAAGTTGTCTTGACAGTAGACAGAGGTCCTGGTGTCGCTGAAGTGTGAAATCTGAGATTATATTTTACACTGGACGAAGTTAAAAACATACCTATTAAAAAAGCCTGATAATTGGTACTGACCGTTGGAACGAAGTTAAGGACATTACAAAAAAACATATATGTTAATGAAACCGAATCTCTCTCTCTCAGAGTTAAGAAGCCGAAATTGAATAAATCAAGTCATTAAAAAAGAAACGAAAAGTTTGTTGTCAACTTTATTCTACTACAAGAAATACTACGAGGTCTTTTATGAATGAGATTCCCTTGCCCAAAGATATCCCGTGGAGATAGAAAGTCAATTGACCGTGACTAAGAGCCCGCGGCGTGTGTAAGGTGATACCTTTCCCTGACCAATAAAATTCATTCAGTAAAGAGGAAGGGTTCCTTCGTGAACTGCTGGAATTCTGTGTACGCTTATAAACGAACGAGCGTAGTCAACCCCGGATACACGACCGTACAATTCTTAATAGTGTCGTGCATTTTGAGGTACTGGAAGACGCGGTGGGCCCCACAACATAACGTCACGTATACTATACTATCCAGCGTCGTGTAAAAAGCCCGCAACGTTACTTATACGATTTAGTGTAGCGGTAAAATGCCAGATACGTTACACTGATCTGCGAGACTAGTTTGCTAAACATTGCTCCATTGATGTTTTAGAGTTTAGGATTTTTTTTTAATTATCGGTCCACGAGATTATTAAGGCTGTTTTTTTTTTTAATGACCTTAGCTTCTAACATGCCGTAAAAGCCAACAAAACAGACAAATAACAAACATAAGTTTTATTTTTAGCTTTTTTGAAAGACGCCATTTGAAACGAGATATTTCTCTCATCAACTTGTCTATCAAACTATAAGAGAATCAGGAAATGAGAATAGACTATTCCTTACATCATCGTTATTTGTAATTTGTTTGGCGAGCCGAGTAAACCAGTCGGATATGAGGCGGGAAAAACGAAATATGGCAGAGAACAGGAAAAAAAAAAAAACAAACAATTTGATAGTTTATACTTCAAATCAGAGAAACAGATATCTACATTATTTATCAATATATATATATATATATATACATATATATATTATATATATATATATATATACACACACACACACACACACACACACACATATATATATATATATACATATATACATACATATATAAATATAATATATGCGTGTGTGTCTGAGTGTGAGTGTGTATATATATACACACACACACACACACACACACACACACACACACACATATTATATATATATATGGCGGTATACAAGGTGTGTCATAAAAGTATCGAGATTGAAGCTGTATTTATCAAGATAGAAAAAGAGCAATGAATGGAACGTTATTTTTTTAGGAATACTAGGTGTGTCACAGAGTAGAAAAAATATCGATACTTTTTTTGACGCACCTTATATATATATATATATATATATATATATATCGACAAGGCTGTTTGAATTCTCCCTAGCCTTGGGAACGTTATGAATACATTTATTCCCCTTACAGCTATGGGTAAAAACTAACGCAGACTGGGCTCAATGAACGGAACGTTAATTTTTTCAGAATAAAGATGTGTCGAAAAGTCCAAAAACATATACACACAGAGAGAGAGAGAGAGAGAGAGAGAGAGAGAGAGAGAGAGAGAGAGAGAGAGAGAGAGAGGGAGAAATTTATGTCTACAATACTAAATGGAAAAGATCCCATGCTGTTATCATTTAAATTTTATTTTTTAATTATCTTCACGAATATGAATCAAATTTTAAAAATTCAAATCAAATTGATAAATATCAGGGAAACGCAAATTTTAATACATGCATTTCTTACATAATAGATGAGTAGCCTATAAATTACGTACAGTAGTGTAGAAATTAAAAATAGCTAATATAATATGCCATCATACTGGTAAAAAAATACCAAGAAAGTTTCGTAGACCCATGGGGGAAATTTGGTTGGCAGAGAGTTAAAATGTAATTGTTCTGAATATTTAAAACTTGGGTATTTTTTAATATTCGTTTTTTTTGTATGAAAACTGCAAACAGGTGCGCACTTTACGCTTCATCAAAAACATCGTAGGCACCTGTACATGAGAGAGAAGAACGAAAAGAAAATACAAAAAGAATAAATCGATAGAACAAATGAAAGAAAGGAAGAAAAAAGCCTAAAATGAATAGAAAGTGTGTCAAAACTAAAAGAAAGGAAGGAAGGAAGGAAGAAAGAAAGAAAGAAAGGAAAGAAGGAAGAAAGAAAGAAAGAAAGGAAGAAAGAAGGACTTAGAACGAAAGACAGAAAGAAACAAAGAAGGGAAGAAAGAAAGAAAGAAAGGAAGGATGAGAGAAAGGAAAGAAAGAAAGGAAAAAAAGAAAGGAAGGAGAAAGAAGGAAGAAAAGAAAGAAAAGGAAAATGAAAGGAGAAAAGAAAGAAAGAAAAAAAGAAAGGAAAAAGAAAGAAAGAAAGGAAGGAAGAAAGAAAGAAAGAAAGAAAGAAAGGAGGAAGAAAGAAAGGAAGGATGAAGAAAGAAGAAAGAAAGGATAAAGAAAGGAGGGAGAAAGAAAGGAAGAAAGAAAAAAGAAAAAGAAAGAAAAGGCGAAAGAAAGGAAGGAAGTAAAGAAAGGAAGAAAAGAAAGGAGAAGAAAGAAAGAAAGAAAGAAAAAGAAGAAGAAAAGAAAAGAAAGAAAAAGAAAGGAAAGAAAGAAAGAAAGGAAGGAAGAAAGAAAGAAAGAAAGGAAGAAAAAAGAAAGAAAAAAAGAAAGGGAGGAAGGAAGGAAGGAAGGAAGAAAGAAAGAAGTAAAAGGTGAATCTCATTAAAACAAATGAAAAAGAAAGAAAGAAAGAAAGAAAGAAAAAGGCTTAACAGAAAGTGTGTCAAAACTAAAAGAAAGAAAGAAAGAAAAAAAGAAAGAAAGAAAAAAAGAAAGAAAGAAAGAAAGAAAGAAACAAGTGAATCTAAGTAAATAGTAAAAAACCCGTGAAAGAGAAAGTGAAAGTGTGTCAAAAGTAAAAGAAAGAAAAAAACCAAGAAAGAAACAAAGAAAAAACGAAAGAAAAAACGAAAGAAAGAAAGAAAAAGAAAGAAAGAAAGAGAAAATCATGTGAAAAAAGAAAGAAAGAATGACAGATAGAAAGAAGAAAAGAAGAAAAAAGGTGAATCTAATTAAGTAGTAAAAAAACACGTGAAAAAAAGAAAAAGAACTTAAAAGAAAGAGAAAGTGTGTCAAAACTAAAAGAAAGAAAGAAAGAAAAAGGTTAATCTAATTAAAACAAATGAAAAAAACAAAGAAAATAAAAAAAAGCTTAAAATAAACTGAAAATGTGTCAAAAACTAAAAGAAAGAAAGAAAAAGGCAAGAAAGAAAGTAAGGAAAAATCAAAGAAAGATCAAAAGAAAGAAAGAAAGAAAGAAAGAAAGAAAGAAAAAGAAAAAAGAAAAATAAGAAAAAAAAATTGATCTAAATAAAAGAAAGAAAAAAGGCAAGAAAGAAAAAAGGCAAGAAAGAAAAAAAGAAAGAACAAAAAGGTGAATTTTATTTAAAATAAATGAAAAAAAAAAAAACGAAAGAAAAAAAGCTTAAAAAGAAACCGAAACTGTGTCAAAACTAAAAGAAAGCAAGCAAGGAAACAAACAAGAAAGAAAGAAAGAAAGAAAGAAGTGAATCTAATTAAAAAACACGTAAAAACATTTAAGTAAAAAAAAACACGTGAAAAAAGAAAAGAATTTAAAAAAAGGAAGAGAAAGTATGTCAAAACTAAAAGAAAGAAAGAAAAAAAGGAAGAAAGAAAGAAAAAAGAAAAAGAAGAGAAAAATCACAAGAAGGAAAGAAGAAGGACAGAAAGAAAAAAGGATAACAAAATTGAATCTAATTAAATAATAAAAAAGTAAGACGTAAAAAAAAAGAAAGAACTTAAAAGAAGAGAAATGTGTCAAAACTAAAAGAAAGAAAAACAAAATAAATAAATAAATAAATAAATAAAGAAAGAAAGAAAGAAAGAAAGAAAGAAGGACAGAAAGAAAAAAGGATTTTTTAAAAATTGAATCTAATTAAATAGTAAAAAAGTAAGACGCAAAAAGAAAAGAAGTAAATCAATGATGACCTCAGTTCTGTTGAAGCTTTTTATTCAGTTGAAGGTTGGTTGGTGGTAATTTCGCGGCAAACAAAATTTTCCCGCTTCTAAATGGAACGAGTTGGAATTTAATGAGACAAAATTCACCTGCCTGAACTGAACGACGTCGAACTGATAAAGTTAGAAGAGGGATAGGGAAAGAATAGTTTTGAAATAATTTCTTTCCATTTAATTATATATATATATATATATATATATATATATATATATTATATATATATATATATGTGTGTGTGTGTGTGTGTTGTGTGTGTGTGTGTGTGTTTAAAAGATAAATCGAAGAAAAAATATTTTGTTAATATTCGACATGTCGAAACACGTGTCGACGTACAACGATTATAAATTTCATCAAATACCAATTATATATATATATATATATATATATATATTGATTCGAGTTCAATTCATAGACGAAGCTGTTGGCATTACACAGTACTAATACCCTTGAGAAGCTATGAATCCATATATTCTCCCTCCAGCTATGGGTTAAATAGTAGGGCAGACTGGGCCCTTCAACTTTGGGTAGGTAACCAGTCTAGGAGAGAGGTAATTCTGAATTCAAAATTCCTGAGGTCGGTCGTTGATTGGGTTTGTGGCATTCCTTGATGCACCAATTCTTTCCTATCGACTGTGCAAAAAGTGTGGATGGTCCAACACAAGCCTTCACCACTATAAAACAAATCACTGCGTGGACGTTCATTGTATGAACACTCATACGTCGAAATCGACGGGAGAGTCCTCACACACACACACACACACACTATAATATATATATATATATATATATAATATGAGAAAAGTAGACAAACACGGAATATTATGGGAAACTGGATGTTTATTGTCGACGATGCAACGTTTCGGTCATTTAGACTTTCTTCAGGACTCGAATATAGTTCTTGCTTCAATGAAGGACATTTTCAAAAAATGTTCATTTTTCATTTTTGAAAATGTCCTTCATTGAAGCAAGAACTATATTTGAGTCCTGAAGAAAGTCTAAATGACCGAAACGTTGCATCGTCGACAATAAACATCCAGTTTCCATAACATCCCCGTGTTTGTCTACTTTTCTCCACATATTGTCGGATTGACCTCCTCATATTTCTCCATATATATATATATATATATATATATAATATATATATATATATATGTGTGTAAATAAATGGAAATTAATCCGACAGAATGAATTTAACATTTAGAAAAACAATTAGTAATTATATGCTGACAGAAATCTGTTTCGACGCCTTATAGAAGGGTCATCTTCAACGAGCAAAAAAAAAATATATGAAAAAGAGACGGGATAAACCGTTTGAAGAAATAGGGGGTACAAACACACGCTGGAATGCTTGAATTTTTTCAAATGCGCATACTGTTTCAAAAATGAAATAAATTTTATTTTTAAAATCAGAAGCATTTTTAAATTCAATAAACTCAAAAGAGTTTGGTGTAAAAATATATAAAAAGTGTAAGAGATTATCAAAAAATGTTCAAAAATATGATCCAGCATTAAGTTGTTTACATATCCACAGTACCAATTGAAAGGAGATGTTAAAATTTCAAAAATTGTGGGTGTAGGTAACTTTTTTTTTTGTTTTGTAGTGTTCGTAGAATAATCTTCGGAGGTGTAAAATCCGTATATTTTGGTTTTTTCATGAGACAAATGTGTAAATAAATGGAAATTAATCCGACAGAATGAATTTAACATTTAGAAAAAACAATTAATAATTATATGCTGACAGAAATCTGTTTCGACGCCTTATAGAAGGGTCATCTTCAACGAGCAAAAAAAAATATATGAAAAGAGACGGGATAAAACCGTTTGAAGAAAATAGGGGGTACAATTTTTTTGCTCGTGAAGATGACCCTTATTAAGGCGTCGAAACAGATTTCTGTCAGCATATAATTACTAATTGTTTTTTCTAAATGTTAATTCAATATATATACTATAATATATATATATAATATTTCCAATATATATATAATATATATATATATATATATTATATATATATATATATAATATATAAAAAAATAGCGAGAAAAAAAATAGAAAAATTCGACAAGGTTCGCTGATATCTAATACTATTTTATTACCAAAAATAATTTACATTAAAGGGGTAATACTTATAGTTAGTCCGTACGTGGTCAAGTGATTTTTTGTTGGGAGAAAGAAGATTATTGTTAAAATCGGTCCAAATGGCATTCGAACTCGTTACCAACGGTGTCCCAGTCAACACGTTAGCCACACTTCGCACGGAGGCTCCCAGCTAAAGAAGTGTATTGCTAAAAAAGCAGTAATTTAAAATTCACTGGTGCCGAAGCATATCCATTTGTTGAATAATGGCGTCGAAGTGTCTTCAACTGAACGTTTATATATATATATATATATATATATAATATATATATATATATATATATATATATATAATATAATAATATAAGGCTAATGATTTTAATCAGTTTAGGTGGAGCGCGTTTCAAATCAGCTGTGACTGTCCGCTAGCTTAATTTATTTATTTAGGTTTTCCAACTCCAAATTTTATTCAAGGCAGAAGAATTAAGTTTTATATTAAATACAAATAAGCACATGTGATTTAGTCGTTGAATACATTATCTTCTTGTTTTTTTATTGTTAGTTTTTAAGTTGGATTTTTTTTTTTCAATTGTTTCAATGACAGTGAACCGCGGTTTTCTGTTTGAACGGAAATGTTGTTCTGTAAGTATTAATTTGTTTTAATTTAATTCTGTGTCTATAGTCATTTAGTCTAAAGTAAAATGTCCATTCTGACTTTACAGTGTATTGTTTTTGGCAGCGTAGTGCATCGCAGTAAATAAATTAACATTTTTTTTGTTTCTGTAATTGATTCCTGAATAAAGTTTAAAAAGTCCTTTTATTTGTGAACATTTTTATTATGTAAATGTTTGGATATGATTTTTTAACTATAAAAATGCATTGGGTTTTCTTGCGGGGAAATTTTTCTTCTTTTTTTGCTTTGTGTTTTAAACTATAGAATGGCATTGAAATGAATTTTTAAACTATAAAATGCATTGGGTTTTTCTAAGCATTGGGAAATGATTTTTACTAATAAAAATGCATGAAATGATTTTTACTATAAAATGCATTGGAAATGATTTTTACTATAAAAATGCATTGGAAATGATTTTTACTATGAAAATGCATTGGATATGATTTTACTATAAAAATGCATTAGAATGAATTTTTACTATAAAAAATGCATGGGAAATGAAGATGTAAGTACAATAGGTCGCGAATAACGTAGATAATACTAAATACTTTTTATTCGAAGATTATTTAACTTTCTACACTTGTATGCGCATCTATCTAAATATGTTAAAACAATCCACAATTTCCAAAATAGACAATATGAATAAATTACTTTTAACGTGAATTTCTAACACAGATTGGTGTTTCTTTTTAGATAAGACAAAAAGATCCACGGCTAAAGATACGTGTTTTTTGCTTTTCTTCATTGTGTATGTGGCTGTCTGAAGATGTAGTTGAAATAAATTAATTCATAACAGCCAAATGACTGGTCGTTCAGCTTTTTTCCTTCATATGGAACTAACAGCGCCAGGGTAATGGCGATTTTATTAAGTTAGTCCCGCAGATCCATTATTACTGAATCGTAAGTTGAATCCTCGTGAGATGCCCCATTTAAATCCCTATATAAAAAAAGACTTTACATTGATCCAGCTACTCTGAAAAGAAATGTTAATGTCTACTATCTAAAATATTAAATGAAAAAAAAAATCCATGCTGTTATCATTTAAATTTTATTTCTTTAATTATCTTAACGGATATAAATCAAACCTCTATTAATTTCGCTCAAAAACCAAGCCCTGGTGATATTTAATGTGTATATATATTTACTTTGTCGTTAATTGTTTTATTTTCGAAGATTCATCGAGACATACACAACTGACCTTTATATATAAAGTAAAGTAAAGTCGTCGGAACGGCCTAATGTCGGTATCAGCCATGAAGCGAGGGAGTATATCCCCTTTACACTGGTGCTAGACCAATGAGATTATTTTAGCGTCTGAGTTTGAGCGCCACATCTACCACCAGCTCCTTACTTTACTGCACAGATACCTGTGCTCTCATACGCTGAGTTGGCGAGAGCGGGATATATATATATATTATATATAAATGAAATAAAATGGAACTTAATCTGACAGTGTGAATTGATATATTGAAAAAACAAAAGATGTTCACAATGCGTAGGATCATCAGGAAGAATGTGCAAAACCGTTTCGGGGCCTTCCTCTCTACATCAGTGAGAGGGGGGGCATGTTGCTTTTTTAAACCGTAGAGAGGAAAGGCCCCGAAACGGTTGCACTCTCTCCTGATGATCCTAACGCATTTGTGAACATCTTTTGTTTTTTCAAAATATATCAATATATATAGATATATTAATATATAATATATATATATATATATATTATATACATATATAATATATATATATATATAATATATATATAAAAGAGAGAGAGAGAGAGAGAGAGAGAGAGAGAGAGATGAAAAAAACTGTATCTATCTCTTCCCCTGCGTGCCGACTCCTCTACTTGTATCTAAAAAGTGAAGATTCGGTTCGATTATACATATCGTTTTTTATATTCAGAACTTACCGACTAAGTAAATGTAATTTTATTTTTAAATCAGAAGAGATGGAATTTTTTACAAATTCATTTCAAATGGTTTAGTTTAATATGTTGGACAATTAAATCAACATTTTTTAACGATTTACGAATCTAAGACAAGTTCAAATGTGAGCAACATTTTGATTTACTTAAGCAAATATCTAGCACGAAATCTAATTTTTATTTTATTCTACTTGATGACATATTTTCTCTTTAGACAGTCGTAAAGGTCGAGATCTAAACTGCGGTATAATATATATATATATAATATAATATATAATATATATATATATAATATATAATATATGAATGCCCGACATGAAAAAATAAATATATAATGAATGCCGACATGAAATAAACACCTGCTATCTACACTTCGATCCATATACATAACCACACACACCCTTCAACCCAATTATATATATATATTATATAATAGGTATATATATTATATATATATATATATATATATATATATATTTATATATAATATATTATATATTATATAAAATAGTAATATAATTTGTAAACACTACAAACAGATCCGAGTCCAAAACTGTAAGTATCTTTCCCCTAACCTATATAAACATTGTACAATAATACACAACAAATGGTAACGTCCACAATGGCAACCAACCCCAACGCAATAATATAACATTTCATTATTATTAACAGCACAATTTAAAAATACATTTAAAAAATACATTATAATTAATTGCACATAACATACGTAACCAAGATATATAGGACCAACACAAAATACCATATTTATACGCACACAAACCGCGTTGAGACAATTATATCATCACAGCCTTCATCATTCCCAACGCGCACACGCCTACAATGACATTCACATACATACGGCACAACAAAAATACGCACACACGTGCGTGGACACAATCTATATCATCAACAACCTTCACGCCTTTCCAATGCAAACGCTGCATGACATCAATCACATACGACACAAACAAAAATACGCACACTAGAAAGAAAAAAAAACATTCCGCATCACGATAAACACGCAAACACGAGAATACAGTTAAAAAAAAAAACGCACAGCATTTGACCATTACACAATTTCTGTCATTTTTTATAAAGGAACTTTTCGTATTACCCGATGAATGCTCTAAGCAAGAAAACCGCTGGTTTGTAAACCAGTTCCGAATTAATAAATATAAAGCAAAAAACCTTATTTGTTTTGATTTCCTTCTCATTGAACTACTATATATATATATATATATATATAAATATTGTTTGTGTGTGAGAGTGGTGTTTAATAATGTATAGCATGCATGTATAATATAAATATATAATATATAAATATATATGTAGTATGTATGCTTGCATAATATTATATATATATATATATATAATATATATATATTATATTATATATGGAAAATACGATGAGGAATAATACGAGACATATGTGAAGAAAAATGTTTATCAAAAATAATACAGAGACAAGAGTGTTATGATCAATTAGGAAAAATGT
>CM042170.1:72042026-72066113 GCA_023376005.1 Doryteuthis pealeii | reverse complement strand
AGATTGGCGTTAGATAATGGTCGAAGTTTAAAGTAGAAAGGACAATGGAATACTTAAGTGTATTTGAGAGATTAACCCAGGTCTATAGTGGGATGTTTCTCGTATGAATCACATAAAAAATGTGACCTTAGATTACCGAAATGAAATCCCTTGAATATTATCCAAAGAACTGGGGTTAAAGTGATTTTAGACACGTAGTATGCAAGGAAATGTCAACCATATACTTTGACAATAGAGGACCTCTGAGGACGTACCGTTCAAAGACGTATCGGAGTGATCTAGTAAGATATATGATATATATATATATATATATATATTAATATAATATATATATATTATATATATATTATGTGTGTGTGTGTGTGTGTGTGTGTGTGAGAGAGAAATAAAAAAGCCTTAAATACCATGGTAATCGTGTTATGGACATTTCCACTCGTGGTATCTAGGGCCCACGGAGCTTCTTCAGACCACGTATATCTTTGCCGTGGGCCTAGATACCAACGAGTGGAAATAGTCCATAACCACAATACCCATGGTATTCAAGGCCTTTTTATTCACAAATTACTTTTATTCACAAATAACTTTGCTCTGTTTACAATAATTTAACATTGAGCTCTCATACGGAATCTGAACTCTACAACAAACTATTGGTAGAGAATAGGACCAGCCTAGAACACCTTGTACCAAGAAACTTGTACCCAACCATGTATAATTATTTATATATATATAGTATATAATTATTCTATATAATGTTGTGTGTTGTGTGTGTGTGTGTGTGTGGTTGTGAGGAAGGAGGATTGGAGTAAATCCGACAGAATGTAATAAGATGTGGAGCAAAAGAACAAAACTTCAGACAAGTGTATGTAGGAGATATATTTCGCCAAACATTAAGATCGGCTTCATCAGTCGTTTATTTGATCATTAAAGCATCATTCAAGTGTTTTATAGAAGAGAAAATGGGCAAGAGAGGAGTGTATTAGGTGATGAAGTCAGATGGATGGGATAGCGTTTGTGATTAGATTTGATGGTCAGAAGGAAGTCTTTGGAAAGGGAGGGAGAGAAAATCAAAAAGAGGGAGAGGTTAGAGAGGATATGCAGACAGACATACACACACACACACACACACACACACACCACATCACACACAAACTGACATACGGACAGACAGATACAGCACCACGCACACGCAGACAGACATACACACACACACACACACCACATCAGTCATCCAAACTGAATACAGACAGACAGATACACACACGCACAGACACGACATACACACACACAAACACACAAACTGACATACAGACAGACAGATACACACACGCACAGACAGACATACACACACACAAACACACAAACTGACATACAGACAGACAGATACACCCACACACAGACATACACACACACAAACACACAAACTGACATACAGACAGACAGACAACCACACACAACACACACAGACATACACACACACAAACACACACACTGACACATACAGAAGACAGATACCACACACACACACACACACACAACATCACACACACACACAGACAGACACACACACAGAGAACACACACACAGACAGACATACACACACACACAAACAGCAGATAGACATCCATACAACACAGGAACAGATAGACATACACACACACATATATATGTATATTTATATATATATGGGTGTGTGGGGGTTGGTGAGTTAACTTAAAGCATCTGATAAACGTTTCTGTAGAAGTTTAAAGAAGAAAGACAACAGAACACTTGAATGTATTTGAGATCGAACTGCCTCGGGACTATAGTGTGCGTTTCTTGTATGAATAACATTGAAATGGACGTTAGAAAGAATGACTATAGAATGCCAAATAAAATCACTGATATTACCAAGAACCACAAATTGAAATGTATTGGTCACGTGGTACGCAAAGACAATGCAAGATATTTCAACTATTCATACAAGAACGAATACAACAATAGAAGCCCCAGAGGTCGACCCTCTTAATCGAAAAATACCATAGGAAGTTCTAATTCAAGCGGATTCCCTAATCGGATGGAGAATATTGTTTCGAGTTTTATAATCATAAATCTCTCAGGTTATGTCGCCATTTTAGCAGGAAGCTTTAGTATATACCGACTGCAACTCTGCAGAGGGGTAAGCCGCCCACAATGAGACTACCTTTTGGCCGTGGGTGTCGACCTGTTATGCTTAAGGGTGGAACCCTGGTGTCTGAGCAGGCCATGAAATACTATTATCTACTTTAGCCCTTACTTAGACGGACGGTCGGAGAGGTCCCTCTGATCAATCAGCTGGTTACTACAAGCCCTAGAACCTATTGGATTGATCCAACCCTATTGCAAACCCCGAACCATTTTTATTATATATGTGTTTGAAGCGCGTGGTGTAATGGTTAAAGTCATGGGAAATGGACTCGTCGCCCAGAGTTCAAATCCTGGACGTGGTAATTGCATTTCACTTAGCGCTAATACCCTTGGGAATGGTATGAATCCTACTCTCCCTCCAGCTATGGATAAATAGTAGGGCAGACTCGGCTCTTTAACTTTGGTTAGACAACCGGTCTAGGAGAAGGAAAACTCTGAATTCAAACCCCGCTTAAGAAATTGACCTTGTGTCGCATCCTGCTCTTGTGGAGGGGTTGGTAAATATATATGTATGTGTTTGAAGGCGGTGTCTGTGGTCTTTTGGTTCCTGGGTGTGTCGTTAATTCTATCTGATTGTGAAGTTCCAATTCAAAAGCTCTGTAAAATGTGGAGTACACCTTAATCACCATTACTCCCAGGTTGACTCAGACATGAAGTGGTAGCACCTGTTAGCGTCTCATCTCTGTGTTAGATAGAAAAAAATGAGTTTTAAATGTGTTTTAAAAATTGACTACCCATCAAGAATGAATAGAACATAATGTCTCCGGTAAAAATAACCCAAAAAGGGTTTACATGCCGTAAAATACAACTATCCCACCAACCAACCCACAACATAGACTTTTTTTTAAAGTATCAAAATTAATATAACATAATTATTGTCCATAATTCTACGATATATATATAATATATATATATTATATAGTCATCCACAGACACCATGTTTCGACATATCAGATCTCTGCATTGTGGTTAGACATTTGTAAGCATCTTCCAGCCGCGATGGAAACCCGCTCATATTCATCATCAGTCAGGCTTTTTAAGCACTCGGGCATCTCCCACCTACAAACTGGAAGGAGGATTTAAATGATAAATACACACATCTGTATATATGTAAAGGCCGCCAGATTGTGCTCCATCTTTCATAGGATAGTGTTGCCTTTTTAATATATACAGATAGATAGATAGATAGATAGATAGATAGATAATATGTATATATATTGTTTAACGTTTTTCAAGCGTATTCGCTGTAGTAATATTAACATCTAATATTTGATATTTAAAAAAGAATTATTTCATTAGTGGACTACTCCCGATAAACTACACAGACACAGTAGTAGTTTGGAGACTTGTTGTCTCTTGATCTCACGGAAAAGCCATCAGTTAATACACGTGTGAAAACCCAATAAATTGCCGAAGTTCTGTCGAAAAAGGCCAGCGTCAACATCGTCCTTATATAAAGAGGAAGACAATAACAACGACTAGTGTTATCAGAAGGAAATAACATCGAACACTTCTATAGGCTCGCCATCTTTCTTTTTCTTTTTTCTTTTTCATAGTTCTTGTCATTTTTTTTCTCTCTTTTTACTTTCGTTTTTTGTGTGTGTCCTGGATTCACTTTCAGAGCGACAAGCGGATCAAATGTGTCATTATTTGCGCTTGAATTGTTATGGCGGAAAAAATGGCGGAAAAAGACAAGGGAGATAAATATTGAAAAGGCGGGAAATGAGAAGAAAGTTGTCACTCGGACGTCAATTTACATAGAAAGTTACAAAGTCGAGTCGGATGGTGAGCGGGAAAAAAAGAGGAAGGAAGGAAAATGGAGGATGAATAAGAAGATGGTTTGACACAAAGAAGTCATGTTGATATAGAATAGTAAAAATAAAAAAGAAATAAGTAGTAGAAGATACATAATGAAAGTGAAAGAAAGAAGGAAAGAAAGAAAGAAAAAAAGAAAGAAAGGAAAGAAGGAAAGAAATAATGAAATTGAAAGAAAGAAAGAAAGAAAGAAAGAAAGAAATAATGAAATTGAAATAAAGAAGGAAATAAAGAAAGAGAGAAAGAAAGAAAGAAGTATTGAATTTGAAAGGAAGAAAGAAATATGGAAATTGAAAGAAAGAAAGAAATATTGAAAGAAAAGAAAGAAAGAAAGAAAGAAAGAAAGAAAGAAGGAAAGAAAGAAGGAAAGAAATATTGAAATTGAAAGAAAAAAGAAACAAATATTGAAATTGAAAGGAAGAGAGAAGGAAATAAATATCAAAATTGAAATAAATAGATAAATAAACAAATAAATATTGAAATTGAAAGAAAGAAAGAAATATTGAAATTGAATGAAAGAAAGAAGCAAAGGAATATTGAAATGAAAGGAAGAAAGAAAGAAAGACAGACAAAAAGAAAGAGAAATTAACTAATGAATTGAGAAAGAAAAAAGAAAGGAATAAAAGAAAGAAAGAAGAAAAGAAAGAATGAAGGAAGAAAAGAAGAAAGAAAGACTCAAAGGATAACAGAAAGGAAGAATGAACGAAAAGAAGTTAAGAATTTATGAAAAAGAAGAAAATCAAAAAAGAGGAGAGAAGATAAACACATAAGCAAGAAAGAAAGAGAGAGAGAGAGAGAGAGAGAGAGAGAGAGAGAGAGAGAGAGAGAGAGAGAGAGAGAGAGAAAGGAAGAAGAAGGAAGGAAGGAAGGAAAAAAGGAAAAATGACATGAAGAAAAACAAGAACGAGAGAGAGATATGATTAAAGAAAAAGAAACTAACAAATTAAGGAAGAAAAAGGAAGGAAGAAAGAAATTAAAAAAGAAAGATGGGAAGGAAGAAAGAAAGGAATAAAGAATGAAGGAATGAATGAAATGAAAGGAAGATAGGTATTAAATAAAGGACAAAAGTAAAGAAAGAAAGAAAGAAAGAAAGATAAAAAGAAAATGAAACAAAGAAAAGAAAGAAAAAAAGAATAAAGATGTAAAAACAGTAAATGAATGAAGGAAATAATAGACAAAGAAAGAAAGAAAGAAAGAAAGAAAGATAAAAAGAAAGAAAGAAAGATAAAACAAAAGAAAGTAAAGAAAGAAAAAAAGAAAGATAAAACGAAAGAAAGTAAAAAAAAGAAAGAAAGAAAGAAAGAAAGATAAAAAGAAAAAAAGATAAAAGATAAAAGATAAGAAAGTAAAGAAATAAAGAAAAAAGAAAGAGAGAAAGAATAAAGCTGAAAAAGAGTAAATGAATGAAAGAAATAATTGAAGTACAAAGAAAGAAAGAAAGATAAAACGAAAGAAAGTAAAGAAAGATAAAAAGAAAGAAAGATAAAAAAAGGAAAGATAAAACGAAAGAAAGCAAAGAAATAAAGAAAGAAAGAAAGAATAAAGATGAAAAAACAGTAAATGAATGAAGGAAATACTAGAAATACAAGGAAAGAAAGAAAGAAAGAAAGAAAGAAAGTAAAGAAAAAAGAAAAAAAAGAAAGAGAGAAGGAATGAAGGAAAAGGACATTTTACAAAAGTAAGCAAAACAAACAAAAAAAAAACCAAACAAAAACGAATAAAAAATAAAAATAAAAAAGAAAAGAAAAAGTGATCAAGCGAAAGAAAAAAACGTTTAAACAAATGCAATAAAGAAAGAAAAGAAAATATAGCGGTGAAATTCGCTGGTACGAACCACGTGTCTTTAAGCGCAATAGGGACTTGTAGTGACCTCTATTCATACAATCTTACGCCATCTTGAACAGGTAAGATTCGCCTCAGTGTGTCCACCAGTGCAGAAAGTGTTTGTTGGCGAAAAAAGCCCGCCAAGAAATTGATCCGCATAGACACCAGTTTATGAAGACGAGCTTTTTTTTTTATTCGTACAAACCCATTTCGATCGTCAGGTTGTCACGAAAAGAATGAAAACGAGGCTTTTACACGTTGAGAAAAAAAACGTTCATTTTTTGTCCTTCCACATAAGTGATGTTTTCGCCAGGGTTTAAAATATGAATGGGAAGTGATATATATATATATATAATATATAATATATATATATATATATATATTGAAATGAAAAATTGGCAAAGGAAATGTTGACTGGATAATATAGGATTTATTTTATTTCATTTTTAAAAATTTCAAATATTCCTCATGCTTTGAAAATCAAAATTCCACCTGACTTTCTTCCTTATATTTCTCCAGCCATCTTCTCTCCTTTTCAAAATCCGTCGCATGCGACAATGACGTCAACATAACTGTTTTCTCCATCGCGTTAGAACATTTTCTTCAAGCGATTTAAAAAAAGTTAGTTTTTTGAAACATCTTGGAAATTCTCCGTATTTCAACCGATTTCATTTAAAATAATAAGGATTTACTCTGACGAAGGCCGATATTTCTTTGTATACTAAATTTATTTTTAGTTCTTCTACTATTGTTATTTTATTCTATTTTATATTTAAAATTATTATAGGTAGAATACATGTGTACATGGATAAACTCCTGGCCGAAACACCTGTCAGTAAAATAAAATAAAATAAAATAAATTCCACTTTATCCATTCAACATTTTCTTTCCTTTATTTTTCACTTCAACATACCGTTGGATTCGCTTCGATTTTCAACTACACACACACACACACACACACACACACACACACATATATATATATATATATATATATATAATATATTATATTATCTTATTATAATGGAGATTGTGGGTTTGTATGTCTGTAACCGAAACTATATTACTATTCAAGTCACAATTCCCTTTGTTATTTACATCACATTCTCCATGATTTTATTTTCATTTAAACCTCAATTATTAATAAAATTGTTTTATATCAGTAAGACTGTTGACCATATCTACATACGAATAATATGCAATTGTATTTATATATACAACAAAATAGCGGTTTACAGTGTGAATGGGAAGGCTAATTTGCATACTGATCTTAAAAATTTGATTTTAATAAATATGTGCTTAGTATTATTGATTTCTAATTGTTTGGTTTTATATTAATGAATATCAGCAAAAATCTCGGTGATAAATCTTAAAAGAAATCCAATAACAAGAAGAAATAACTGTAATATTATTCTTTACTTCCTATTTTAACTAAATAGTTAAATTAGGAAAATTTACCAATGAAAGACGGGAGTAAGGGAAAATGATGGAAGAGTTAGTTTCAAAGCTGTTCTATTTTTCAATCATACCCCCTCTGTTCCAAATATTTTTATCTGAATTCTTATTCAGTTTCATTAGCCTTTCTAATTTAACATGATATTTTATTATATTAAAACTTAAATACTTGCACCCGGAGGGTGCATATGTTTGCTAGTATATATAAATGCAAGTGTGAGGCGCCCGGCAAAGACCTACATTGAACAGCTGTGCGAGGATGCCGGCTGCTCCGCAGAGGACCTCTCAGGTGCAATGAATGATAGGGAAGGTTGGCGAGAGATTGTCATGGATATCCGTGCTACAAGCGCGACATGATGACGATGATGATATATATATATATATATATATATATATATATATATATATTCTTCAGTCGGTAGAGCATCCGTCTTGGAATCGTAAGGTTACAGATTCGATAGCAGTGCATGAGTAGCATAGACTGGGTAATCTGATTGGTGAGGTAAAATGAGGAGCTGACGGTAGGTGTAGCGGTCCACCTCAGCAAAAACAATCTCCCTGTGCTAGCGCTAGTAAAAAGAGGAAAGGCTCCCTCGTTGTCCTCCGTTAACTTTACAACTTTATTTTTATTCTTTGACATGGTTTCCATAAAATTATTTCATTTGGGAAAGGAGAATTCAAAAAATATTCATGTGTAAAAGTAAAAAAAGCGGAGTGGCCTATAGTCGGTATCAGCCGAACAGCAAGTGAGTCTATCTCCTTTTAGTTAACGCTAGACCAGGGAGATTGTTTTTTGCTCCGGTGGAGTGCCACACTTACCGTCAACTCCTCACTTTCCCACTCAGATCATATTACCTAATATGTGCTACTCATATCGATATCGAACCCGGAACCTTGCGATTCGGGTACTCCATCGACAGAGATAACATTCAGAAAGAGGAACATAGCCGTTTTTCAGCCATAATCTAAGAGACATGATCTCGGATCCTAGAGAATTAGCAAGATTAAATTTCCACGAGATCTGCCACACAATAAAAGAAAGCACGAGTGACAGAACAAGCAGGTGCTTTTTTTACTCAGTATTGTTCGCACTTCGTGGAAGACTGCTGTACAATGGCTGCAGGTTGCTGTGGCTGTACAATGGTTGCAGGTTGCTGTGTCGTCTGACTAGAACAGAATATTCTGTGAATTGGTTCCTTGGATCTATGTAACAATGTGTCTAGTCATTTTTGGAACTAGTTACGCTGCTTTATATAGATCAGCAACTAACAAGAGTAAACCTTATCGTTGATGTTTGAATAATTACTCTTCTCTTGGGTTACTCAGTCAGCACTTTGACGCCACGTTTATAATGTTATAATCGCGTTTTCAAAGACGCTTGGGACCATATGACATTTAGGCACCCCTTTTACGATTTCGTTTCATAAGGACATTTTTTCCATTTACACCGTCGAAATCCGGTAGTTTGTTAACAGACGATTTTTAGATTTTTTAAAAAAATTAAAAACTAACCCCTAACCCCCTAACAAATAACTGGATTTTGATGGTGTAAATGAAAAAATGTCCTTATGAAACGAGATCGCAAAAGAGGTGCCTAAAGGTTATATGGTCCGACGCTTGTCGCATTGTTTTTGCCGAGATTGTTGGTTGGTTGGATTTTTACGGCATGTCAACCCTGGGGTAACTTTAAACAGAAGACGTTTTTATTTCATTCATTTTATTGGTTATATGATATTTTTTTAACTCAATTTTTGAAACACATTTTAAAAAGAATTAACCCAAAGATGGGACACAAACAGGTACTGCACTTCCGGGTCCGAGTGGAGCTGGGAGTAATGGCGATTAATGGGTACTCCACACTCTACAGAGCTCTAAAATTGGAACTTGACCATGAGGCAGTTTAACGTCATACTTAGGACACAAAACTCTTCAGCCACCGCTTTCTAGCATAGGTGTTTATGACTTGTCGCGACCAGCCGATTGATCCGAATGGGCCTCTCCGACCGCCCGTTTAGAACCAGCGTTGTTTTTTTCTTCAGAATATCGCTGATGGTATGTCTGCCTTATTACAACCTTGTCAGTGGATCTGAAAATAGAATATACTGACTGTATCTTTTGCATAGGAGAAAGAACACCCCGTCATGGTAACATAAATGTGACTTTATAGATAGATAGATAGATAGATATATAGATATGAAAGGATTGTGATAGATATGAAAAGATTTTGACTGTCAGATAGATAAATAAATAGATATTAAAGGATTGTGACCGACAGACAGACAGACAGACATATAGACAGACAGATAAATAGATAGATAGATAGATAGATAGATAGGTAGATAGGAAAGGATTGTGATAGATATGAGCATATTTTGACAGCCAGATAGATAGATAGATAGATAGATAGATATGAAAAGATTTTGACAGTCAGATAGATAGATAGATAGATAGATAGATAGATATGAAAAGATTTTGGCAGTCAGATAGATAGATAGATAGATAGATAGATAGATAGATATGAAAAGATTTTGACAGTCAGATAGATAGATAGATAGATAGATAGATATGAAAGGATTGTGATAGATATGAAAAGATTTTGGGAGTCAGATAAATAGGTAGATAGATAGATAGATATGAAAAGGTTTTGACAGTCAGATTAGATAGATAGATAGATAGATAGATAGATATGAAAGGATTGTGATAGATATGAAAAGATTTTGACGGTCAGATAGATAGATAGATAGATAGATATGAAAAGATTTTGACGATCAGATAGATAGATAGATAGATAGATATGAAAAGATTTTGACGGTCAGATAGATAGATAGATAGATAGATATGAAAAGATTTTGACGGTCAGATAGATAGATAGATAGATTGATTGATATGAAAAGATTTTGACGGTCAGATAGATAGATAGATTGATATATATATATGAAAGGATTGTGATAGTCATATAGATAGATAGATAGATTGATAAATAGATAGATCGACAGATGAATACATAATATGTGAGTGGATGTGTGGCCAACTGTATTTTATAGTAAAATGTGACCAATCTTTTGTAGACAAATCAACAAGTGCTTGTGGCGCACTCCAAACAGGTAATATCCGCTTTTTTCTACGCGTCATTGTTCGTGCTTGGCCTGATTTCCACCTTCCATTTCGACACTGGTTTCCCGCCATAGACAATTATCTCTTTGTTCATCCTGGCACTCCACTGTCCATTCGTTAGGCCTTGCAGAAGTGCGCCCATTTTAACAGCACTACGATTCCAGTCTCCTCGATCTTCCTTACACGTTTAGCACTCCGGCTGAGGGTGGCCAAATCCCAAATAAATGATATGCGTTACCAAAAAACGGTAGAAAAAACATAAGAAGGGGGGGGGAGAAAGGTTTGAAGAACTTTGGTTCTGTGGGTAAAGAATTTGGCTCGCGTTTCTGATGACGTCAATGTTCGTTTGTTAGGTTTTGTGTATTGGCATCCTTCAATTCACTGAAGACGATGGCGTAGTGTCCACCTTTTTTAAAATTTTATCTCCATTTTTACTTACTACTTTCTTATTTATTTTTTTTATTTTTATTCATTTATTTTTTATTTGCAGCTGCGTAAGTGGCTGAACAGCCAAATTTTTGAATGGCAATCTCTGGTGCATTGACTGCGAACACTTCGGCTGGCCAGGTCGAATGCTTTCGTTAGGTCTATGAATGTGGTGTTGAGTGGCATCTGCTCTCCTTGCGTAGTGAGAAGATCATGTCCCCGGTTGTCCGGTTTGCTCGTAAGCCACACAATGATTCTGGATAGATGCGATATGCAAGAGTCTGCAGATGCGCCAGTGTAACACGCACAAGACTTTTCAAACTATGCTGAGGAGGGAAATGTCCCTGTAATTGTTGCAGTCGCTCCGATTTCCTTTGTTCTTGTATAAAGTGACGATGGTAGCATCCCGCTTATCCTGAGGGATGTGTCCTTGTTCCCAGCAGTTGCAGAGTAGTTCGTGTAGTGGTTGGAGCAGCCCTGTCCTCCTGCTTTCAATACCTCTGCTGGTATGCCGTCACTCGCGGTTGCTTTATTATCAGTAAGGCGGTCCTCTCCATTTTGTAGTGGAAAACTACTTGAGCGAAGAATTTGGCTCGTGTTTCTGATGACGTCAATGTTCGTTTGTTAGGTTTTACGGCATGCCAAACATTGTTGGTTATTTAATGCTGAAGTTTTATTTATTCTTGCTAATTTGATGAGTATTCATTTTTCTAAACTTATTTTAAACTCATTTTTTAAATCTATTTGTCTCTAGAAGGAAAAAAATAAAGGGGAAAAATAGATATTTAACTCAATAGGTCTATGGTGAGGGGAGGACAAAAAAGAAGCGAGTCCAACGCCTCGCAGGCTAAAATACCGACTTCGTCTTCGTCATCGTCACAATCCTTAGCAGCTGCAGTCGCAACACTCGTTACTGCCGTCACCCCACTACTATGCGTTGCCTTCTACTTATTCACCGTTTCCCTCAATCATCCGGGCGTCTGTTCCCCCACACACGGGACTGTCACCCCAATCCCAGTTGCTGGAATGCTCGCAGCTATCATCCTTGCACCTGACGCTTACATACGGGACTGTGGCATCTCGACTCCGGTGCCCGCGCCAATGTGTCGCCCTTTCGGATTCTGAAGGACGCGGGTTCGATTCTAGGTCAGTCCTACATGCCAGGCAAAGCCTAACCCGCTTCCTTCTAGAATACGGCAAGCCTTCCCGCCCGCCACTCACCTCGTATTCTCTGTCACACTGTGTTTTATGAGGTAGGTCTCTTCTCTCACTACACTATTTAACCCAGTGATGGGACCCTATCAGACATAGAGAGAAAGCCAGTAGTATATAAAAAATATAACTTAATTCAGTTTACTGCATACATTTATATTATTATGCTTAGTTTTTAATGAAAACCCAGTTGTGTCGACCCGTGATGCTTAAGGACGGAGTCTTGGTGGATGAGCAGTCCATGACTTGCAACACTCCCCTTAGATCCTTACTTAGGTTAGACGGTCAATCGTCTGGTCACATCAAGCCCTAGCACCTATAGGAGTGCCCCAACCCTATTACCCTTATGGCAACCCTCAACCCTTTTTATCATATGGGTGCTAGAAGGCGGTGTCTGAGGGTCTACATGTCCTGGGAATGACGTTAAACTATCTGATGGTGAGGTTCCAGTTTTGGAGGTTTGGGGAATGTGGAGCCCCCCTTCATCACCATTGCTCCCTGGTCCACTCTGATTCTGAGTGGTATTACCTGTTAGAGTCCCATCTATGGGTTAAATAGAAAAACATGTTTGTAAGCAAACTTTGATTATCCATTAAGTATGAATTTATTTAAAAACTTTGTCGGCATTAAATTACCCACCGAGGTTGATATGCCGTAAAACAAACCAAACCAAACCATACTATCACATAGACCTTTTTCTCTGGGCTTCTAGTGGGCTTCTATTAAGGTTTTCTTTCTTCTTCGTGATGGGCTGGACATCGTTCTTAACATTCAATTAACACAACAAGACTTAGTTGTTACTTGATCAAGTTTTATTTGCAACCCTGCCCAAATTGAATCCACCGTGGGTGTGTTGCGAACCCTAAGAAATATCCTATCTTATATGGTGCCGGCTCGCATCTGACTGACTAAACTAAAGCCTATTCGCACGCCTGTATACCGGGAGGGCAGTTGGAATGTTACCGTTGTCACTCATCAGCCCCAGTAACTTTCCACGGACCCCGTCATTTTTAAGTTTAACTGACCCTGATTCAAAATTCTAACTACAGGTGCGTTCATAATTTACAACTGCTCATTATTGGAATATTTTGAGCCCAGTCTGCCCTACTATTTATTGCGGTACTATGAATTGTGTACATTGTGTCATCCAAGTATATTTATTCTATCAATGTTCTTTATCTATCCTGTTTTATCTGTAATAAGCTGCTACAACTGTTGAAATAAGCACGTATATACTCTGTATATACTAAAATGAGACTATTTAAAAGACAGAAAACTAGAGGTGATATAGTAAAACTGTTTATAAATTTGAATTCAGCACACCGAAATTAGTAAAAAAAAAAAAACATCTATTCACATTCTTGCCCCAGACAAAAAATATTTTTTTGTAAACCAGTGTTATTAGTCAGATGCGTTATGTTTTTAGTATCCTTTTTGCTTGCCAATTTCTTTTCTTGTAAATTCTAGAGAGACTGTTAGATGAAAGCCAATTATCAACTATGTAGTTAATTACTAAAATCTGCATAGTTGTGGAGCGATATCGGATCTATTGGGGAATTAGTAAGACTCGAACTCACTAGTAATGGTTTGCTAGTCGAGAATGTAGACCAGTGGTAGATTTTATTTATTTATTTTTTTTTCAATTCCACTGGACAACCGCTCTTGATTAAAGCCTAGAGGATGGTCCATAATATAGTAACTATGTAACACACTTTGTCTATTCTACAACCCAAGCTGTTATGTTCGCCTATCGTTTTCAACGTTTACAACGCTGTTCCATCAGGGATAAAAGAAAATGAGAAGTGCACATGCAAGAATTGGCAAAGGACAATAAGACATAATATATATGTTTATAACATATTTTATTTAGAACTAGCAAATATATGCACCCTCCGGGTGCAAGTATTTAAGTTTTAATGTAATGAAATATTATATTAAATTAGAAAGTCTAATAAGAATGCAGATAAAAAGATTTGAAACAAAGTGGGGGTATAATAGAAAAATAGAAATGAAACTTACTCTCCATCACTGCCGTCTTTCATTGCTGAATTTTACTTATTAACTATTTAGTTAAATTAGGAAATAAAGAATAAAATGACAGTTATTTTTTCTTGTTAATGGATTTCATTTAATATTCATTGGAGAGATTTTTGCTTATATTCATTAAAATAAAACCAAACAGTTAGAAATCAATAATACTAAGCACATATTTAATAAATCACATTTTTAATATCAAAATGCAAATTAGCCTTCCCGTTCACGCTGCAAACCGCTTATGTTTTGTATATATAAATACAATAGCATGTTATTAGTATGTAGATTGGACAACACTAATAAAAAGGTGAAGCAATTTTATTAATAATTGAGGTTTAAATATAAATAAAATCATGAAGAATGTGATGTAAATAACTATGTTAATTGTGACTCGATTAGTAATATAGTTTCGTTACAGACAGAAAAACACACAATCTCCATTATAATAAGATTTATAAGCTGGGAGGAGGATGAAATGGACGCCGACAGGCTAGGGTTAATAAAGTCATCAGGTGGAATGTCTTTCATATCTAATAGCAATTTTTCCTGACGAAAAAAGTTTTGTGGGTTGGTTCATCTTCGTTCCCACCGTCTGTAGTGGTCAATTTTTCTTCATGGGGTCAAATTCTCTTGGTAGTAGTAATTATTTTCATGAGGACGATTTTCTTCCGCCCTCAACGAGGTGAGGAATCCTACTGTCCTTCACTGACCGGGTCCCGAGTGCGAACTGAACTGATGATAGGGATCTCCTTCCTTCCCCCAAATCGTGACGTCACCTGTCTCTCGGTAAGCTTGGCGTACGTGAGGAAGGCAGCAAGTGTCGTATAAGTTGTTCACCTGGGGTCAATTTCTGAGATTCTCAACCTCAGCTTTGGCGTCAGAGAGTCTTAAGAACATTCTAAAAGTTTCTAATTGCTGACCATTGATTATACATAACAAAGCCGAAAAAAAAATCTGCCACTGGTCTACATTCTCGACTAGCAAACCATTACTAGTGAGTTCGAGTTTTACTAATTGCCAAATAAATCCGATATCGCTCCAAAACTATTTTTTTTAGTATCCTTTTTTGCTCGCCTATTTCTTTTCTTGTAAATTCTAGAGAGACTATTAGATGAAAGCCAATTATTAACTTCACAACTTGGTAGTTAATTACTAAGATCTGCATAGTTTTGGAGCGATATCGGATTTATTTGGCAATTAGTAAGACTCGGACTCACTAGTAATGGTTTGCTAGTCGAGAATGTAGACCAGTGGTAGATTTTTTTCAATTCCACTGGACAAGCGCTCTTGCTTAAAGCCTAGAGGATGGCCCATAACATTGTAACTATGCAACACACTTTGTGTATTCTACAACCCAAGCCGACAGGGCAGAACAACTTTTGGCAAACACCTGTAGTTGGACAAATAGTTGGATTAGTGAAAAGAACTGCGGTAGATCTATTTTATTTTTTTTATTGATCTGTTCCTGTCAATGGTTTTCATTATAGCAAACACTTTTCGAATCCTTTCCATTAGTACTCCTATGTCATCCTGTCTACTGAGCCAGGCTTGTGACACATTGAAAAGAAGTCATTTCACGTTGCCTCAAGTGATAGGCTATCTTCTCCAGTGAACTCGATTAAATTGACTCTCGACTTAGATGACTTGTAAGACTTAATCAAACTAGAGATTTGAGTAGACGATAAATGCTCCTTTTTTACAAAATTTAGAAATACCTAAAAGTTACTTACCAAGTGTGCTGATTAGTCTGGCACAAGGTCATTATAATTGGAATTCAACACTCATTACATTCTGACCTGTCTACGGGGTGTAGAATGCATAATAAATTTGAGTAGACGATAAATGCTCCTTTTTTACAAAATTTAGAAATACCTAAAAGTTACTTACCAAGTGCTGTTTAGTCTGACACAAGGTCATTATAATTGGAATTCCACATTTTATCTTTCTTTCTTTCTTATTCTTTTTCTTTCTTTCTTCCTTTCTTTCTTTTTTTTCTTTCTCTTTCTTTATATGCTTTTGCTATTTACTTTCTTTTTTTAAACTTTTTTGGTTATTTCCTATAACTCCAACATAAACAAAGGGGAACCACTCTTGACTAATAAATTATTTATTTATTGATCTAAAAGGAAAAAAAAGAGACCGGTTAGGGTTAGTTAGGGTTAGGGTTAGAGTTTAGGGTTAGAGTTTAGGGTTAGGGATAGGGTTAGTTTAATGAGAAAATAAATAAATAATTTATCAGTCAAGAGTGGTCCCTCTTTGTTTATGTTAGACTTATAGGATATAACCAATAATCTATACACTATTAAAGCTGTAGCTGAGAAAATGAGACGGTTTATACCTTTAGCAAGGTTAGAATTGACGTATTTGGTATTAAATAACCCACCAAAGTTGATATGCCATTAAACAAAGAAAACCAAACTGGAATATAAATAATTCACAGGTAACTATTCTTAATGCAATTCCCAGTTATATGGTATCAAGCATTCTTAATGGTATACCAATCTTCGTGGGTTATCTAATGTCAAATCTATCCTTGGAAAAGAACGGTAGTGATATTATTAAACCTATAAATGGGGGATCGAATAGGTTCATAACTTTCCCATAGTATTAATTCAATAATCAATTATACCGTTTTTTTCAATGATGGCTTTCGCATTAAATAACCCACGAGGGGTTAATATGCCATTAAACAAAGAAAACGTAACGGGAATACAACAAATTGGAGATGCACTTTAAATTCATGTAGGTATTAAAATGGACAATGATGGCTTTGGTATTAAATAACCCAAGAAGGTTAATATGCCATAAAACAAAGAAAACGTAATCGGAATACAGCAGATTGGAAATGCACTTTACATTTATGTAGGTATTAAAATGGACAATGATGGCTTTGGTATTAAATAACCCACGAACGTTAACATGCCATTAAACAAAGAAAACGTAACCGGAATACAGCAGATTGGAAATGCACTTTACATTTATGTAGGTATTAAAATGGACAATGATGGCTTTGGTATTAAATAACCCAGGACATTTAATATGCCATTAAACAAAGAAAACGTAACCGGAATACAGTAAATTGGAGATGCACTTTAAATTCATGTAGGTATTAAAATGGACAATGATGGCTTTGGCATGAAATAACCCACGAAGGTTAACATGCCATTAAACTAAGAAAACGTAACCGGAAAACAGCAAATTGGAAATGCACTTTAAATTCATGTAGGTATTAAAATGGACAATCAATTTAAAAGTGATAATTCTTTATTAATAAACAATAATTCTATTTCGACGTATCGAACTGATTGATTTATTATCATGTATCTTCTCATGTTTATTATCGTTTCCTGTTTTTCTTCATTGGGGAGTGATTTCTTAATTTGAACCGGTGTTAAGCAGCGTCCTTATTTGCGATGATTCGTTTGTTGGTCGGTTCCAAACGACACAAGTTTGTCTAAATTGTATTTGGCAATGGTCCACTCCGAAGTAACTTCCGATTTGGTCAGCATCGGATGGCGGGAAAACAGGGTCGACCGGAAGAGACACTATGGTCGTGGGAAAACTGTTAATCAGGATAATTTGGCAAAGAGACGGAGAAGGGGGAAGAGGGGAAGGGGAACGGAGAGAAAAGAAAAGGAAGAGAGAAGAGAGAGAGAGGAGAGAGAGAGAGAGAGAGAGAGAGAGAGAGGGGGGGGTTGAAAGAAAGGACGGAAAGAAAAAAGAAAAGAAGAAAAACAAAGAAGAAAGAAAGAAAAAGAAAGAAGGAAGAAATGAATTAGGGGAAAGTAAAGGAAGGAAAGAAAGAAAGAAGAAAGAGAGAGAAAGGGAGAAATTGAAAGGAAGAAAGGAATTAAGGGGGAAAGGAAGAAAGAAAAGAAAAAGAAAGAGAGAGAGAGAGGGGGGAAGGAAGGAAGGAAGGAATTAAGAAATTGAAAGGATGAAAGGAATTAAGGAAAATAAAGGAAGGAAGAAAAGAAGGAAGGAAGAGAGAGAGAGAGAGAGAGAGAGAGAGAGAGAGGGGGAGAGAGGAAAAGGAAGGAAGGAAGGAAGGAAGGAAGGAATGAAGAAAGAGAGAGAGAGAGAGAGGGGGGAATATATGTAAATAGAAATACATAAAAAACTAATGTAAGAAAGAAAAATAAAATACATAGCAAAAATATATAAAGAAAAAGAAGAAGAGAAAGAAAGAAAATAAGAAACGCTGAAAGAAAGGAAGGAAGGGAGGAATGAAGAAAAAAATAAAGAGAGAAAGAAAGAAATGTATAAAAGAATAGAAATGGTGAAAAGAAAAGGAATGAAAGAAAAGTATGAAAAAAGAGAAAAGAAAGAAAGAAAGAGACATATATGTGTAAATGCAAAAAGAAAAAGAAAAAAAACAAAACAAAAACAAAACAAAAATAAACAAATGAGCGAAAAGGAAAAGAACAAGAAAAAATATATAAAGAAATAGAAGAAAGAAAGAAAGAAAGAAAGAAAGAAAGAAAGAAAGAAAAATGAATACTTAAGAAAGAAAACAAAAAAAGAAAAGGAATTTGAAAAGAAAAGAAAGAAAAAAAAGAAAATACATTAGAAAAAGAAAATATATAAAGAAAGAGAAAGAAAGAAAGAAAGAAAGAAAGAAATGAACATGAATATTTATGAAAGAAAACAAAGAAGAAAAGGAATTTAAGAAGAAAGAAAAAAAGAAAATACATAAAGAAAATATAGAAAGAAAGAGAAGAGAAAAAGAAAAAGAAAGAATGAAAGAAAGGAAAATGAATATTTATGAAAGAAAAACAAAGAAGAAAAGGAATTTGAAAAAAAGAAAGAAAAGAAAATACATAAGAAAAATATGTAAAGAAGAGAAGAGAAGAGAGAAAGAAAGAAAGAAAGAAAAGAAAGAAAGAAAGAAATGAACATGAATATGTATGAAAGAAAACAAAGAAGAAAAGGAATTTGAGAAGAAAAAGAAAAAAAAAAAATACATAAGAAAAAAATATATAAAGAAAGAAGAAGAGAAGAGAAAGAAGAAAGAAAGAAAAAAAGAAAGAAAGAAAGAAAAAAAGGGGAAAATGAAATATTTATGAAAGAAAACAAAGAAGAAAAGGAATTTGAGAAGAAAAGAAAGAAAAAGAAAATATATAAGAAAAATATATAAAGAAAGAAAGAGAAGAGAAGAGAAAGAAAGAAAGAAAGAAAGAAAGAAAGAAAGAAAGGAAAATGAATATTTATGAAAGAAAAAAAGAAGAAAAGGAATTTGAGAAGAAAGAAAAAGAAAATATATGAGAAAAATATGTAAAGAAAGAGAGAAAAGAGAGAAAGAAAGAAAGAAAAAAAAGAAAGAAAGAAAGAAATGAACATGAATATTTATGAAAGAAAACAAAGAGAAAAGGAATTTGAAAGAAAGAAAGAAAAAAATACATAAGAAAAATATATAAAGAAAGAGAAGAGAAAGTAAAAAAGAAAGAAAGAAAGAAGAAATGAACATGAATATTTATGAAATAAAACAAAGAAGAAAAGGAATTTGAGAAGAAAAGAAAGAAAAATGAATATTTATGAAAGAAAAAAAAAGAAAAGGAATTTGAGAAGAAAAGAAAGAAATATAAAATACATAAGAAAAATATATAAAGAAAGAGAAAAGAAGAGAAGAGAAGAGAAGAGAAAGAAAGAAAGAAAGAAAGAAAGAAAAATGAATATTTATGAAAGAAAACAAAGAAGTAAAGGAATTTGAGAAGAAAAGAAAGAGAAAGAAAATACATGAGAAAAATATATATAGAAAGAGAAGAGAAGCGAAAGAAAGAAAGAAAGAAAGAAAGAACGAAGAAATGAATTTGAGAAAAATAAATGAAAGAAAAAGTAAAGTACCAGACAAAAGGAATAAATTATATATAATCCCCCTGACGGCCGCGGCGTTAGTAATGTTAGTTTTCTTAAGATAATTTTCTAAACGTGTAATGCATTTACTTACAAGAAGTTTAGCATACAATAATTTTCTGTCTAGACTGGCCAAAAGATTTACAAATATACAGGGTAAATATTTAGACAGTCTAGACATAAAATCATTATATGGTAATCGTCTGGTAAGTAAATGCATTAAACGTTTTGAAAATATTCTTAAGAAAACTAACATTATTTTACCATTACCAATTAACAAAATAATCAAAACTCACACATTATGCACTAAACATTGGCCTTTTTCAATAAGTCACACTTTTTAATAAGTTCCGTTTATCCATATATATAATATATATATATATATATTATATATATATATATAATATAGTTTGTTGACAATCTCCACGAACGCAGGAGCAGTTGAATCGACTTAAAATCACGGAAATAACCGACTTAACATCACGGAATTAACCGAAAAAGAAAACTTTTCAAATATACTGTGTTCCTCAACTTCGTAAAACAACAGATGGTTACTCTATCGCCGTGGGATAAGTACTATAAAAAAAAACACCTAGTACTTTTAACAACTCTGATGATTGAATTTTATTTCCGAAAATATTTAGAATTAAAAAAAAAAGTTAAATAAATATAATTTTCAACACATATTGCATTGTCTATTGCCTTCAGAAATCTTTATATTATATATAATATATATATATATATATATATATATATATATATATGTGTGTGTGTGTGTGTGTGTGGTTGCTACCGCAAACATCTGAGCGTTATCACCGGACACTGATAGACAAACAACCTAATCTCTAAGTCAAGTTGTGCCACCACATTCCAATATCACCAAGGCTTTCGCAACAACGGTTGTCCATGTTTGGTCATGTCTACACATGTTCGAAAAAGCCGCTGCATAAAAATCTCTGGAAATTACTGTAATCGTGTCAAACAACTACGGGAAACGAAGTGGCCGCCATTGTACAGACTTGCTTGATAAGCAGCTGGTGGAAATGCAAAATGCAAGACGGGACCCTAATATCTGACGGACCCTATAGACGGATTTAAGCACCCTTACAAAAGAAAGAACATAATGGTTTCAAATGAGGAAACACTGAATGTTGGGTTAGTTCCTATAAGTCCAACATAAACAAAGGGGAACCACTCTTGACTGATAAATTATTTATTTATTTATTGATGTACTACGATAGGAAAAACGAAAATGGGGTTAGGGCTAGGGTTAGTGTTGGAATTTTGTGATATAAGGCGTGTGCCAGATGTTCACTTTTACTTATAGACTCGTCTACCATGTGACCAATATATTGTCCAATCACTGGCAGTGCTCTGCTGCTGTTATTATTATTTATACTGGCTGATTCTAATCTTAGCTCATTACTACGTGGATCTTCTTGGACGACGGACCAAAGGATTCTATATCACAGGACTTATTGACTTACCAAAGGATTCTATATCACAGGACTTATTCACTAACCAAAGGATTCTTACTTACTTATTTACTTTAAGTTCTTTACAACTGGCAAAGGATGGCGGCCAGATACTTAACAGTTAGGGTTTAGAGTTAGGGTTAGGGTTTAGGGTTAGGGTTAGGGTTATTTTAATGGCACAATAAATAAATAATTTATCAGTCAAGAGTGGTTCCCCCTTGTTTATGTTGGACTTATAGGAAATAACCTAACGTTGCTCTAGAATGTTTCAAATAACCACAGCGCAAAAATACAGTAAATCGTATAACCTCCCTGCAATGCGCATCCTCCGGTCGTACACGGCAAAGAATCGCCTTTTGCCGTACACGAAAGTCTCGAACGGCACGAGACGTAATTTGCATAGTGGCTGGGTGAGCCGTTATAAAAGCAGGTAGTCGTTAACACTGGGACAGAACGAACCAGACGGTGCACGGAGAAAGTGGTGTTTATTGTTAATCTCACCAAGGATTTGAACCGGCGAGTTTGAGAGTTCGCGAAGGAAACGGTGATTGCTGAGAGACTGTGCCCCGTTGGAAGATTGTCCCTAATTTTTTGACTTTTGGATTTTCACTACTTCCAAACCTCCCCAGTCAGCTGTAAGTCAGCTTCTCGTCTTAAGAGATATATGGTGGTGCATAAGCATACAAGTTTATCATCTGATCCATCTGAAACAATGGGAAGGACGTCCTTTCTATGTCATATTTGCATCAAACTTTTTGGATCTGCAGCGGGTTTGATGAGTCATTTGAGGGCTCATGAGAGGAAAGGTTCTGGTGGTGGGGTTATAGGATCTGTAAAGATTATGCTATTGCTATATGTATGTATGTGTGTATGTATGTATGTGTTTATGTATGTGCGTTTGGGTTTATGTATGTGTGTATATACGTGCAAAGTGTGCTTATTTGTAACGGCCTACTTACACCTGCGTATTTGTACTTGTACGTGTGCGCGTATGTATGTATGTATATATACGTGTATGCATGTGTGTGTATATGTGTGTATATATGTGTTTATGTATGTGCATTTGTGTGTATGTATGTGTGTATGCATGTATACGTATGCTTAAAAAAACAGCATTTCTTTTTTATAACACAAATATGCAAAGCATGCATAAAACCCTTAGGGATCTGATAGCTTTTTAATGGATCTGAGTAGAATGAGTCACTGGGAAATTTGATGGTTCCCAATTAAAGTTTATTGATAAATTGTAGGTTTTTTTTTTATTTATGGACTTTGGAAAGGTGGTGGGAAAGTTATCTTTTATGAAATAACTAAAGCCATCTAGCCCTACTTTGTACCTCATACTGTTTACTTTGTTTCTAAGATAATATCAAAATGTATTTACAGTTAGTTTGAAATGGTGGTGAAAGAAAAAATAGGAACACTTGGATCCATGGATACGATTTTACTGTATTTTTTACTTCTCTGCTTATTTTAGTTTATGCTTCACCTATGCATATGTTAACATCACTTTTAGTAGATGAGATATTACTACCGATGTATATGATCTTCTCTACTTATTTTAGTTTATGCTTTACCTATGCATATGTTAACATCACTTTTAGTAGATGAGATATTACTACCGAGGTATCGTCATGGATGCAGAATGCATACCTATCATTATATGAAGTTAAGTAAACATTATATGAAGTAAACATTATATTAAGTAAATCATTATATGAAGTTAAGTAAACAAACAAATGTGTTTTTTTATATGACTTTAAGCCGACAATTTTTGGAGGATACGTGCTTAATTGAAGTCATTCCTAATTTTGAAAATTATTTAGTTAATAATTAATGAATTTTGGCGGGCATATATGTTCAAATATAAGGCTAAACAAGTCGAGAAAATGTCAATCCCTGAATGTACATTTCGACCTAGTGTAACGGTTAGAGACTTCACCTGTCAGCTTGATAGTCGATAGTTCGAGTCACACACGGAGCAGTCTCCCATGTCTATAACCTTCCAATCAGTATATATAAAAAAAGGGTAATCTTCAACTTGTTCCTCGTAAATTCCTACCATACAATAAACTGAACCCTCATTTTATCTCCGTGTTTTTGCAATAAATGTTTTAAATATGTTTGCAATAAATGTTTTTAAATAAAGAAAATATATATGTTTGCTATAAATGGTTTTGAATAAAGAAAATATATTCAGTATTATAAAATAACGGGTGCAAGAAAAATAAAACATTTATTGCAAAAACACGGACATAAAATGAGGGTTCAGTTTATGTTATGGTAGGAATTTACGAGGAACAAGTTAAGGATTACCTAAAAAAGTTGGTGGAGTGGTCTATTGACGGTATCAGCCAAACTTCAAGGGAGTCTACCCCCTTTTCGCAAGTGCTAGACCAGGGAGATTGTTTTTTGCTGAAGTGAAGCGCTACACCTACCATCAGCATCATGATTGTATTCGATAAAACAAATAAGGAGCGGTGGTTATGTACTGGAAGTGTAGAACTTTTTATCTCTATTTTAATACTCACGTTCTTTAATTGTACAACTGTTATCATCTTTCAACACCTTTTGAAGGGAATTTAGTTGACAGTCGGCGCGTGCACTTAGGCAAGACTCTCCCATTTACGGATACGAACTCTCAGGTGACCTTGACATATATACGTATGTTTGTATTTATCACTGAAAAGTTTCGCTTTTGGCTTGTAGGTTCTGA
>CM042170.1:72009526-72034526 GCA_023376005.1 Doryteuthis pealeii | reverse complement strand
CAAAACCCACAACTACACCCAACTATCTCCATTCTACATCCTATCATCCCAAACATCTCAAAAACATCCTTCCCTATTCAAAATCAATTAGACTCAGAAGAATTAGCACAGACAGCAAAAAAGGAGGTCGTGAATAATAACTTGATACCTTGGTAGTGATATCTCTTCTACAGAAAGTGATGCCGATGCACACATAGGAAAGGCAGGGACTGCTATTGACAGATCATATAAAAATCTGATCTCACTGAGAAGATAAAGCGAACAGTCTTCCTATCTGTAGCCATGTCAGTGCTACTGTATGGAGGGTGTAAACAATAACTTGATACCTTGGTAGTGATATCTCTTCTACAGAAAGTGATGCCGATGCACACATAGGAAAGGCAGGGACTGCTATTGACAGATCATATAAAAATCTGATCTCACTGAGAAGATAAAGCGAACAGTCTTCCTATCTGTAGCCATGTCAGTGCTACTGTATGGAGGGTGTAAACAATAACTTGATACCTTGGTAGTGATATCTCTTCTACAGAAAGTGATGCCGATGCACACATAGGAAAGGCAGGGACTGCTATTGACAGATCATATAAAAATCTGATCTCACTGAGAAGATAAAGCGAACAGTCTTCCTATCTGTAGCCATGTCAGTGCTACTGTATGGAGGGTGTAAACAATAACTTGATACCTTGGTAGTGATATCTCTTCTACAGAAAGTGATGCCGATGCACACATAGGAAAGGCATGGACTGCTATTGACAGATCATATAAAAATCTGATCTCACTGAGAAGATAAAGCGAACAGTCTTCCTATCTGTAGCCATGTCAGTGCTACTGTATGGAGGGTGTAAACAATAACTTGATACCTTGGTAGTGATATCTCTTCTACAGAAAGTGATGCCGATGCACACATAGGAAAGGCATGGACTGCTATTGACAGATCATATAAAAATCTGATCTCACTGAGAAGATAAAGCGAACAGTCTTCCTATCTGTAGCCATGTCAGTGCTACTGTATGGAGGGTGTAAACAATAACTTGATACCTTGGTAGTGATATCTCTTCTACAGAAAGTGATNAGTGATGCTATGCACCAAATAGGAAGGCATGGACTAGCTATTGACGATCATATAAAATCTATCTCACTGAGAAGATAAAGCGAACGTCTTTCCTATCTGTAGCCATGTCAGTGCTACTGTATGGAGGGTGTAACAATTACTTGATACCTTGGTAGTGATATCTCTTCTACAGAAAGTGATGCCGATGCACACATAGTGAAGGCATGGACTGCTATTGACAGTCTATAAAAATCTGATCTCACTGAGAAGATAAAGCGAACCGTCTTCCTAGCTGTAGCCGTGTCAGTGCTACTCTATGGCTCACCACTGTACTCTATAATATATTATATATATATATATATATAATATATATATATATATATATGGTATTTTGAAGAATTGAAAATAAAGTGCTCGAATACGTGTGAAGAGCTGTATTTATTTATATATATATATTTATAGTGTACAATACATTTATGTGCCATGTTACCTTGGTTTGCATGCAATATGTTACTACCTTCATCAAGACAACATATATATATATATATATATGGAAGTAAAAATGAGGAAATCAATCCGACAGTATGTGAAGAAATGTAGACAAACACGGGATACAATGGAAGTTCATTACTGGTGATAATGTCAAAGCTATAAAGTTTCATTCCTTCAGACCTTCTTCAGTAAGAGAATTGAATCCTTCAATAAAAAAACACCACTTGTGTCCTGAAGAAGGTCTGAAAGATCAAAATATTATAGCATTGACATTATCACCAGTAATATACTTCCATTGTAAACCCATGTTGTCTACATTTCTCTCTCTCTCTCTCTCTCTCTCTCTCTCTCCTTCTATATATATATATATATATTATATATATATATATATATATATATGTATGTACAAACTAAGTAATGTAAAAGACACACACCAATCTATTTTAGATTTAATTCTTATTCAAATTCAATTCCATTGCATATATGCAATATAGACACCAAATACAACCATGTTACATAGACACCAACACGAACACGCCACACATACATAGGAACACACTAAAACACACACAACTAAAACTGAACATAACCAAACACACACATTTGTATACATACATAAACAAAAAAACAAAAAAATCAAACTCAAACTATATAATGCAACATATAGATACGCATATATGGATATATTATATGTACAAACTAAGTAATGTAAAAGACACACACCAACCTTATTTTAAATAAAGTTAAATTTAATTCTTAGTTTAAAATTCAACTCTTAGTATGTATTATATATACATATACACACCAAATACAACCATGTACTAAGGCACACAACGCACACACAAAAAGTAAACATAGACACATATACATAAACACACACATACACACACCCAAAAGTAGAAATTTAAGTAGAAAACACAGAAATTTCTTGAACGCAAAAACAAATTACAAACACACACAACCTGACATATCAAATGAACATCTGATGAACTATATCAGAAAAAACTCTAATAAAAGAGTTATAAAAAGCTCAGTCAATGAAATTTATTACCAAGCCACCCAGAAACAAAAACCTGTTTAAAAGACTAATGTTAAAAATGAAATTCCTTTATACTCCACTCCCACCAAACAGGAAGAGGAAGTGAAATACTTATATTATATATATATATATATTATATATATATAATAATATATATATATATATTATATAATGTAAGAATTCCTTTTCATATTATCAATCAAAGCTGAAGAAGATACCAGAATATCTGAAACACGTGTTGCTATGCAAGATAAAAAGAATAAATTTTTTTCTGAAAACATAATACATTTTGTGGACATGTCTTTTTTATAATATATATTAATATATATATATATATATATTATATATATATATACTTCTCTCAACTCATCAGATGCGAATGAGTTGGAAAGTTAGACACTTTGTTCTAAGCTCCCTGAAATAGACTCTAAACCAAAATCTCTAAGCTTTTGTTGTATTTCTTTACTAATGAATTTGCTCTGTGACTCTAATAATAAGAGCACCACATTGAGTCTCAAACCGCGACAGGTCTTTAAAAAAAAACTCCTATGTTGTAAGGAAGATTTCTTCAGTGGACTTTGGATTATATATATATATATATATATATATATATATATATATAATATATATATATGACACCTTTAAATTAACTCAACTACAGGCATTCTCGAACTGAACCCAAATAACAACTCTTCTATTAAACTCTCTTTCAATGTGATAAGATAACATCTACAACTTCCTGCTCCAACGGTTTTGAGATGTAGCTTGATGGGAACTATACAAGGAGGCTGTATCCCACAAGAAAACAGGTGAACGAACTTTTACCTTCCATTGCCAAACATCCAAGTAAAGCGAACAAGATATGCTGGACAATATGGTGAAGTTGGATGAATACATAAGCGAAGTTTTTTTTGTGGACACTTCACTCTGGACACACCAGTGTAGGGCAAAACAGCTCTGTGCAGATTCTGGATATGGTGCAGAGTATAATATATTTACCACCCCTCCGCACGAGCAGGATGTGACATCAAGGTCAATTTCTTAAGCGGATATTAACAAGTTTGAATTCAGTGTTTCCTTCTCCTAGACCGGTTGGCTAACAAGATTAAAGATCCTAGTCTGCCCTACTATTTATTCTAGCTGTGAGGCGAGAGTAGGATTCACACTTTTCCCAAGGGTATTAGGGCTATATGAATGAATTACCACACCAGGATTTGACGAGGGCGACGAGTCTTTCCCATGACTTTAACCATTACACCACGTGCAGAGTATATACCAAAAGAAAGGAGACATATCTACACTCAAGCGTAAGCCTCTAAAGCCAGTAGACAATTCACATACCTAGGTTAAATATATATATATATATATATATATATATATATATTATATAAATATATATATTATACGTTGAGAATCTCTTTGGTGTGTGCTGGATCATGGCTCCTACTTATAGACTAGCCAGATCATCTTTCCTTGGCAATCACTGGCAGTACTCTGAGGTTGATACAATACCTTAACCGACCCTACTGGTCATAATTACGTCGAGACTCTTTGACGGACGGACATAGGATTAAATCACTGGACCTTTACCAATACGCAGGATAGGACTTATACGCTTACCAAAGGATCACCAAAGGATCCATAACATAGGACTTTCTTTAAGCCTTATTTCAACTGGCCAGGATGAACACTTAAAAACTTTACAATATATATATATATATATATATATATATATATATATTGAGAGAGAGAGGAGAGAAGAGAGAGAGAGAGAGAGAGAGAGAGAGAGAGAGTCACGGTTATCCGTGCTGTCAGCACGGTATGCCGATTACAAACGATTTTCAATCAATTCTGTACTGATTCTGGATGCTGTGCGGAAAACCTCCCAGATTATATATAGTATATTATACATATATATATATATATATAAATATATAATATTATATATATAGAGAGAGAGAGAGAGAAGAGAGAGAGGGGTGGTGGATATCTGTGCAGTCCGGCATGACTTGATGATTTATATCAACATTGCATTATGTATTTGCTGTTTCATATCAGGGATATAATGGTTGTAGCTGATGGGGAAAAGTGACAGCAAGTCTTCAGGTTTCGATCAGTCTCTTAAATTATTTTCTACTATATTCTCTATTAGTATTTAGCAGTAACGTTGTAGCGCTTTTGCAAAATGGAGGAATGGGGGGGAGGGTGAAGGTGTTGTTTTGATGCTGTTTTACTTGTTGTCGATGGTGTGAGTCGGGGGTGAGGGTAGTGGAGGTTTGGGGAGTGTGTGGAGGTTGTAGAGTAGGAGGAGAGGAGGGGGCGGAGGGGAGGAGGGGGAGGAGGGGAGGTTGTTATGCGTTGGAAACGCGCCGGTTCTTTTTAAACGAAATTGTCTATCGGATTATGTGATTAGTACGGACACCTGTTGTACGGGTCGATTGCGCGTGACATCATTAAAGTGTGTAACAAATGGTGGGTGGTGGGCGGGGTGGGTGAGGTTTTTGGAGTGGGGGTGGTGGTGGTGTTGAAATCTGGCAGTAAAGAAGACACTTGTGAAAATGGCGTCAGAAGCAAAGAACGTGTTGGGTAGTTGAGGGAGGGGAAGGACACAGGAGGCGGGGATAGGGGAATAAAACGGGTGACGAGAATAATAATAATAATAATAATAATGAGAAGAGAAGAAGAGAAGAGAAAGAAGAAGAAGAAGAAGAAGAAGAGAATGGTGGGAAATAGATATTTACTGAACAGAAAAAAATTTGATAAAAACGATGATGAATGATATATACCGAATAACCTAATGATAGATAAATAGATTAGATAGATCACAAACAAGCTAAGAATAGATAGATTGAGTTTTAGATAGATAGTATAGATAGCTAGATAGATAGACATGAACTATTATAGATAGATAGATAGATATATACGAATAAACTAAGATAGATAGATAAAATAGATTAGATAGATCAAAATAAGTATTATGATAGATAGATAGATTCGAATAAACTAAGATTAGATAGATGAGACAGATACATCAAGTATTAGAGATAGATGATAGATTTGATAGATAGATAGTAAATAAACTAAGAATAATAGATAGATATGGTGGAGAGATAGAACTACGAATATAAGAAAGGATAGACTAGTATAGATAGATAGTACAAATTGAAGTATTACTAGATAGATGATAGATGATATAGATATGTATATACTTTAGATAGTTAGATAGCTAGATGATTAATGTAGCTGAAGATAGATGCGATACGATAGATAGATAGATAGATATCGAATAAACTAGAAAGATAGATTGCATAGATAGACATCACAAATGGAAGTATATAATAGATAGATAGAATAAACGAAGATAGACAGGACAGACAAGACAGACAGACGATAGATTAGATATGATAGATAGATATATGGAGAGAAACACGAATAAACAAGAGAGATAGATTCATATCTAGATAGATAGATAGATTGATACAAATGAGTATTATCGATAGATTAGATAGATAGATAGATAGTAGATATGAGGACCAAGTGATGAATTCATTAGACGAGAGATAAATGGTGGCAAAACGTCCAAGTAATGAAAAGTAAAAATTACAGAGGAAGGAAATTAAGAGGAATTGGCAAAGTGATCGAAGAAATAGAAAGGGTATAATATTTATCTTAAAGTGAGGGAGGGGGGGGAGAAACCCAATGAAAAGGTGAAAGAGTGTGCGGAACAAAAAGACAAACCGTAAAATTTTAACGGCATTACTAACCGTCTTCGGGTTATTGTATATCTAGAATTTCGGTAAATCTCTTTCCACGCTACGTTCTATTATAAGTAAAATAGAAGTACAAGATTATATTGTGATATATATATTATATTGAGAAAACGAAATGAAAGGTGTGCGCGAATAAGAAGCACATCCTTGAATTAATTTTAACGGCATACTAAACCGTTCCTCGGGTTATTTTATGTTTAGAATTTCGGAGAGGATCTCTTTCCACGTACGTTCTTATTTAACGCTTTGTATAGTTTTTCCTTCTCATATGTTTGTTACTCGGTTAGATCTAAAGGCAGATCGTAAATTCTTGATGGGTATTCAATTTAAGTGAGTCGTAGCTCAGTCGGTAGATGCGTTCGGCTAGAGACCACAAGGTTCCTAGTTCGATCCGGTCCTTCCGCCAACTCAGCGTATGAGTGACAAGGAGATCTGTGCGGTTAAGTAAGGAGTCTGATGCGTAGGTGTGGCGCTCCATCTCAGATGCTAAAGAACAATCTCCTTGTCTAGCGCCTATTGAAATAGTGGGATAGACTCCCTCGCTGACTGGCTGATAGCCGGACTTCAGGCCGCCTCGTCGACTTATTATATATATTATAATATATATATATATAATATTATTATTACTACTAGGTAAGTGTAATTTGTTCTCTGGCTTTAAGGCTTCCATTGAGTGTGAATATGAGTTTCTTTCTTTTGGCATATTACTCTTGCCATATCCAGAATCTGCACAGAGCTGTTCTTGCCCCAGCTGGTGGTCCATGATCGTGAGCGTCCACAGAGATAAAAACGTTCATTTATAAATTCATCCCAGCTTCTCCAATATTGTCCGACCTTGTAACGCACGCTGTACGATCAGCTATCACACTATTTAACATTTATTGCTAACGACTGTTTCCACACCATTTCGCATCTTGAACTCCTTGAGTCATTCAACCTTCCGCCAAAGATTCAACATGCCAGAATCCATTGTTCTTGAACGACATTAAACTATAATAGCTCTTTTTTGAAAATGTCATGTGGCTGTCTCGTGTTACTCGTATGAATCAACGATGTCTTCATGGCGAAATCGGTTTCTGCTGAACTCATACTACGTATGCCTAATAGTATGTCTCAGTAGTGAGTTCGTTCTCAACCGACGTGTCAAGCATTTACCATTGTGTGCTTGTACTCGGTATAAACGTAGTGGCATGTTTAGTATGAACCATATAGATTGAGTAAGTATGAAATATAGAAGAAGAGAGATAGATTAACAGAGAGACAGACAACAATGGATAGACATGACAGAGATAGAGAGATTAATAGATAAAAACAGAGAGCTGCTAATCTTGGCTGGGGCGTTAGAATACCCCGACTGCAACTCTGCAGAGGGGTTAAGATTCACCTCATGGACACCTGTTGGCCTGCGTAGTACCTGTTTAGAGTCCATCTATGGGTTAAATAGAAAAATTATTCATAAAAAAGTTGAGTAGTCCATTAAGAATGAATTTATTTCAAACTTATCGGCTTAAATGGACCCACAAGAGTATGCCGTAAAACAAAACAAACCAAAGACAACCCAACCTAAAATAAACAATATATATGGAAATAGATAGATAGGAAAGGTCGTGCAAATCATGCATGCGTCATCCTATGATCTTCATTTTCCCAATTTTTTTTTTTTCACATGCAATGATCAGTCATCAGCTTTCGTAAATAAAGCGCACATATATATCAAGCAGTTTGAATAAAAAAAACGTGGTCTGACGAAGCTCGTGGGCCTTCAGATACCACGAGTCGAAATGGTCCATAATCACGATACCCATTGGTAAATTTAAAGGCTTTTTCTTCACAAATATATATATATATAGTATATGAAAGTACAAACAAATATATATAGTATATATATATAAGTGTATTTCGGCGCATTTTTTCTTTTGATACCCAAGTTTTGTGAACGTACAGACAATTTCCTTGTTCGGGGGGACAAAAAAGTTTTTTGGTTATCCTTTCTAATTTTCGGGGCATCTTTTTTGGTGTCGGGCGTAACTGGTGTAACAGTCACCAAAGGGTTTCAAACGAGGCTCACCGTCGGCAATACAGTTTGCCTCGCATCGGTAGAAACGATGGTATGGTTTGTGTTCTCGTTTTAACGAGAACGAAGTAGTAAAGCAAGGAATTAGAGTGGAAGGGTAATAACTAATTGGTAGTGCGGAGGTTTGTAGGGAATGTAGTGGTTCGAGCGAGCAATGCAGGTAGTGATTTTTTGTGGAGGGGAAACAAGTTTTGAAGAAGGGGAGGGAATAGTGGAAGATTGATAGGCGGAAGATTATAAGCATTGAGAATATGTTGACTTATTTCAAAGTTTATTTTTGTTTAAGGTTAGGTTTTTTTTTTTGTTTTTGTTTAAGATTGAACTTAATAAATTTATTATAAAATGTGAGCATTGATTGATTATTAAGGTCTGCAACTGTTAATGGAATTAAGCGTTCGGTAATGCATTGTAAATACGTTTGCATCAACCATAAGAATACATCAAATGGTGAACGTTCTTTTTCTTTATTGTGTTGCATCAAAAACAATGCATTGTCACATTGCAGTCAGTAAATAATGCAAGCACCGGAATTAATTTGTTTGCAAAATCTTTAGACAGTCCCAATTTAATGTCATTAAATTTCTGTTTGCTTTTTAAAAATCAAAAGATAGTAAAACTATCTAGCATTTTTCGAAACATGGCTTCCTTCTATTGTTTTTGATCTCTATATAAATCATTGGTCAGACAGGGTTGGGCAAAGGAAATAGGCCGAGAGAATTGCAAACCGTGATAGGAGACAGCTTAAGTGGCAGGGACGGTCACTCCATCAAAGTGCTAGGAAAGAAGAGTTCAGACACAAAAACTTTGCTGCGTTTAAGAAAGGCTAGGGGAGTAAAACCCCGAAAATAAATCAGGAGAACGGCCTCTTAAGATGGCGTGATGCTGAAATTCCAGTGCAACCCATATACTGTTGCCAAACTGCATTGGCAACTGTACCTTTTTCCTTTGGATAACAACGGTAGTGTGGGGAGAGGGCATTTGCTGCATGGGCAAGGGCTTATCCTCCATATTACCCGGCCCAGGTATATTAGTCAAAGAAAAAAAAATAAGGAAAGAAAAAAAATGAGACTATCCATCGTCTGTCGTAGACGGAAGTCTGCCAACCAACCAAATGGGACTTATAATATATTATATTATGATGCAGTAGAATGGTTTTGTTCGAAATTATGTTGTTTGGAACAGGAACACTTTGGGTAATATATATATATATATAATATATTATATATATATATATATATATATGATAGAGCAGAGAGCAGAGAGAGGGGAGTGGGAGAGAAAGAGGTATTGGGATATATATATATATAGAGGTAGTAAAGTTTTTCTAAAAAATATTTTTTTAAATTTTAAAACAATACTAAAAATCTAAGAATTGTCCAATTTTGATTGAAATTTTCTGCACTGATTTCATAAATGACACCACCCCACACAACACACACACACACATATATATATTATATATATATATATATATATTATATATATATATATATATAGTATATATATATATATCGCTTCTTGATGAAGACCACTTTAATAAAAGGTCGAAACAGATTTTTGTCAGCGAATATATAAACATCATGTGTTTTGTTTTCTAAAAATATATTTTCATACTGTCGGTTCACTTCTCTCCACTTTTCATATATATATTATATGAGAGAGAGAGAGAGAGAGAGAGACAGACAGACAGACAGACAGACAGACAGGACAGAGACATCAGACAGAACAGACAGAGACAGACAGACAGACAGAAGATACACAGAGAAGACCGAGAGGGAAGCCAGGCCACATGGCAGTCCAGCAAGACTTAAAATTAACCGGCTCTGTACGGTACCGGATGTTTCGCAGAGGACCTGGCCGTAGTGCCAATGAATGATAGCGGACGGTTTGGCGTGAGATAGTCATGGATATCCGTTGATGCTAGCATTCGATGATGAATGATGATGATGATGATGATGATTTTTCAGTTCAAAACTTTATTCTTGTGTCCTAGATAATGGAATTTAGAAATCAAACCTATTTTCTCTGTAAAAAAAAAAAACCGCGGGGATAATTTGCATCTTTCTTTGACATAGATCTGAATTAAAAACAAGAGATCAATCAAAATTTGCATCTATTTGACTAATGTTATGCGTAAATAAATAAAAAAGGGAGTTTACAAGTGAAGAGATTTCAAGATTACGACTTTAATTGGTAATTTAGTTTTTACGTATCAGCCCCTGAAAATATACATCACAATTTTGGTTTTGAATTTTCATTTCATTTACTTTTTAAAATAAATAACAAATAAATAAATAAAGAAAAAAGAAAGAAAGAATGTAGAAGAAGAAGACAGAAAGCAATGCATTATCAAAACATGGTTTGAAATTTTCCTTACGAACCCACTAAGTTGAAAGAAAGAAGAAAAGAAATAATGGAAAAGAAGGAAAGTAAGAAAGAAAGAAGAAAGGAAGGGAATGAGGAGGAGGAAAGGAAGAAAGAAAGTGTACTATCACAACATGGTTTGAAATTGTCATTATCAACACCACTAAAGATGCAAAGAAAGGAAGAATGAAGATGAAAGAAAAGAAAGAAAGAAAGAAAAGAAAGGAGAAAGAAGAAAAGAAAGATGTAAAAGAAAGCACAGAAAGAAATATCACAGCATTGGTTATATTTTCATTACTAACACCAACTTAAAGCATGAAAGGTTAAAGAAAGATAAGAAAGATAAGAAAAGAAGAAAGGAAGAAAGAAGAAAAGAAAGAATGGTTAAAAGAAAACAGAAAGAAATATCACAGCATGGTTTATATTTTTCAATTACTAACACCACTAAAATGAAAGAAAGAAAGAAAGAAAGAAAGAAAAAAGAATGAACAGACAGAAATAAATAAATAATAAAATAAAGAAAGAAAGAAAGAAAGACAAGAACAATAAAATAGAAAGAAAAGAAAGAATAACAGAAAACCAATGACCAGAAAGAAAGAAAGAAAGAAAGAAAGAAACGATAAAGAGAGAAGATAAGCAAGAAAAGACGGGAAAGAAAGAAGAACAGAAATAGAATGGAATGGAAAGAATTAAAGAAAAAAAATGAATGAATGAAAGCAAAGGAAAGAGGAAAGAAAGAAAGAAAAAAAACTGGTAAGAAAGAAGAAAATAATGAATGAAATAACCGATGAGAAAAGAAAAAACAGAATGAACAGATATGAAAGAAAAGAAACAAAGAAAGAAAGAAGAAAAAGACACAAGAAGAAGAAAGAAAAAAAAAAGAAAGAAAAAGAAAAAGAACCAAAAGGAAATTGTCCTTTTTTCTATTCCCTCTTGATTTAAATAACCGGTAAATAACTTCTACACAGGAACATAATAAAGCGAAACGTTATTATTCATTGCCCAAACAATAATTGCCTCGTTCGTTTGTAAAGACTGCGATCTTGAGTAGAATGCTCTCTTATTGTTTTACTACTTGGAAACTTTTTACAATACTATATACTAGCGTTATATGATATATAATATATATCTTATATACATAATATACAATATAAATTTGTTTTTCTTTTGGCAAATACTAGTACAATAGATTATTTTTTGTTTGTACGACTATCTTGGTCTTTCTTTTTTTCAAAATTTTTTTCTTTCCTGGTTGATGTTTGGTGGTATATTATTTACCAATCAAACTCTTCGCCGGCAGTTTTTCTCTCCGCAAGGATCTTACCAACCCGCTTGGTATATAAACTTTATATATATTATATATATATATATATATATATATATTATATATATATAATATGCACTGAAAGAAATGATACATTTTGTTATTCAGTTCTACTGACCTGCTGTTACTAAATGGTCATCTATATAAGTACTAACTAAACTTTCATCACTGATTAACTTAATTTTGGGTGATCTAGTTTGGAACTGGTTATTTCAAAGTGATTGTCCGTAATCAAAATTGGCCAAATTCACAATCATAAAATGGATAAAACAATTCGTTTCGAAATATCTGTATGATGATTAGAAGAATATACGATTAGATGTTTAGTTCATTTAATGTTCATATTCAATCCTTATTGTCATTTTGAAAAAAAATCGTTTGATTCTTTTCTGATTTTCTTCAATATCTCCCTTTTCTTACATCAGATAAAATACTTTCTTTTTCTAAGACATTGTTTTAAGATATGACAAAAATGTAATCGTTTTTAATTGGACTATTGAGTTTCCTAATAAAAATGAAAAGTAAAAGTGAAACTTTACAAAAAGATTTGAATTGAAATATGGTCTATTTGTAAATGGAAACATCCGTATTCGTTTATTCTATTGGAATTGTTTCTTTCTTTCTCTTTCTTTTCTTTCGTTCTCCATCCACACTTTACTTCTATTTTTCTTCTTTTTACTTTCTCTTTGGCGTTTTCCCCATTCTCTGCTCTTCTGCCTTTCTTTCTTTCTTTTCTCTTTCTTTCTTTACGCAATCCAAACACTTTCTTTCTTCATTTTTCTTTCTTTCTTTCTTTCTTTCTTTCTTCCATTCTTTCTTTCTTTCTACTTTCTTTCTTTCTTCTTTCTTTTCTTTCTTCTAGTGATATTTCTTTTTTTCTTTCTTTTTTCGTCTTCTCTTATTTTTCTTTTCTTAATGTCATTTTTGGTTTCTTTCTGTTGTTACTTCTATCTGACTTTTACTCTCGATTACCACTTTCTCTTTTCTTTTCTTTCTTTCTTTCTTTCTTTCTTTTCTTTTTCTTTCTTTCTTTCCTTTTTTTTCCTTTCTTTCTTCTTCTCAATCCGGCACTTTCTTTCTTTTCTCTCTTTCTTCTTTCTTTCTTTCTTTCTTTTCTCTTTTCTTTCTCTTTCTTTTCTTCTTTCTTTCTTTTCTATTTCTTTCTTCTTTTCTTTCTTTTTTCTTCTTTTTTCTCTTTCTTTCTTCTTATATTTCTTCTTTCTTTCTTTCTTCCTTCTTTCTCCATTCAGCACTTTCTTTCTTTTTCTTCTCATTCTTATCTTTTTCTTTCTTTCTTCTTTCTTTCTTCTTTCTCTTTCTCTTTCTTTCTCTTTTCTCTCTTCTTTTCTCTTTCTTTTTTCTTTCTTTTCTTTTCTCTCTCTATCTTTCTCTTTCTTTCTCTTTCTTTTCTTCTTCTCCCATCAATACTTCTTTCTTTCTTTTTCTCTTTCTTTCTTTCCTTTCTTTCTTTCTTTCTTTTCTCTTTCTTTCTATGCACAACACTTTCTTAAACCCCCCATACTTTTATTCATCTCACAAGTAATCCATCTTAGTCACATCATTATCATCATATTATCATGTTTGGCTTCGTGATGAAGATAAAAACGCGTCGTTCATTGCTCTACCATGCATTGGATAAAAACAAAAACAATCTAGAGTTACTCCCCTTGATAGTTAGGGTCAGTACTTTTCCCGTTGAATGTGCATTGTGGGATCTAGGACTGAAATGGAACTTTCAGCAATGACACAGTCCTTTTTATCCACACAATCCTGTGTGTAAAAAGTGCTATGCCCTACTCCCCAGAGCGAGGTCAAATATTCCTGTCCCCATTAAACTTGTTATCTTGCACACGTGAAAACGTTGAAAAATAGACTCATTCATTTGACTCTCCGATAATTAATTCATCGTTTTTTCCGTTTCATATCGAATTTACTGACATGCACAACGGCAGATATTTCACTGCAGGGCTGTCGATGTTCACTTCAGTTTGCTTTTATCTGCTTTATTTTGTTTAATGGCATATCAACTCCTTATGGGGTTATTTAATGCAGAAATTTGATTCATTTGTAAAGTTTGGTTTGCGTTTATTTGTTTAATGGCATATTCACTCCGTTATGGGTTATTTAATGCTGAAATTTTGATTCATTTGTAAAGGATTTGGTTTGGTTTATTTGTTTAATGGCATTCAAACTCCTTATGGTTTATTTATGCTGAAATTGATTCATTTGTAAGGTTTGGTTTGGTTTTTTGTTTAATGGCATATTCAACTCCTTATCGGTTATTTAATGCGAGATCTTGATTCATTGTTAAAGGTTTGGTTTGGTTTATTTGTTTAATGGCATATCAACTCTTATGGGTTATTAATGCTGAAATTTGATTTCATTTGTAAAGGTTTGGTTTTGGTATTATTTGTTTTTTAATGGCATATCAACTCCTTATGGTATTTAATACTGAAATTGTTCATTTGTAAAAGGTTTGGTTGCGTTTATTTGTTTAATGCATATCAACTCCTATGGGTTATTTAATGCCGAGATCTGATTCATTTGTTAAGATTGGTTTGTTTTATTTTGTTTAATGGCATATCAACTCCTTAATGGTTTCCTCCATTATTTAATGCCGAGATCTGATCATTTTAAAGGTTTGGTTTGGTTTATTTGTTTTAATTGGCATATCAACTCCTTATGGGTTATTTATGCCTGAAATTTGATTCATTTGTAAAGGTTTGGTTTGTTTATTTGTTTAATGGCCATATCAACTCCTTATGCGGTTATTTAATGCTGAAAATTTGATTCATTTGGTAAAAGGTTTGGTTTGGTTTATTGTTTAATGGCATTTCAACTTCCTATCGGTTTATTTAATGCAGAAATTTTGATTCATTTGTAAAGGCTTTGTATTGTTTATGTATTTAACGGCATATCCAACCTTTATGGGTTATTTAAATTGATTCATCTCTCTCTATGGAATTTTGAAATGAATATTTTACAATGAACATGAATATTATGAAAGTAAAGAAAACAAAGAAGAGGGAAGAAGAAGAAGGAAAAAATTGAGAAGAAAAAGAAAAAAGAAGAAAAAGAGAAAAAGAGAAATACAGCATAAGAAAATATGTAAAACGAAAAAACAAGAAGAGAAGGAAAAAGAGAGAGAAAAAAAGAAAGAAAGAAAAAAAAGAAAAGGAAAAGAAAAAGAAAAGGAATCAAGAAAGGAAAGAAATGAACACTGAATATTTATGAAAAGAAAACAAAGAAAAGAAAAGGAATTGGAAGAAAGGAAAAAGAAATAATAAGGAAAAAATATTTTGTTAAGAAAAAGAAAGGAGAAGAAGTGAGAGAAAAGAAGAAAGGAAAGAAAGAAACGAAAAAAAAAGAAAGAAGAAAGAAAGAAAGATAAATGAACTGATTGGATTATTTATGAAAGGGGAGAAAACAAAAGAAAGAAAAGGAAATTTGAGAAGAAAGGAAAAGAAAATTACATAGAAAATGTAAAGAAGAAACCCAGAGAGAGAGGAGAGAAAAGAAAAAAGAAAGAAAGAAAGAAAGAAAATAAATGGAAATATTTATTGAAAGAAAAACCAAGAAGAAAAAAGGAATTTAGAAGAAAGAAAAAAAAAAATACATAAAGGAAAATATGTAAAGAAAAGAAGAGAAGAGAGAGAGAAAGAAGGAAAAGAGAGAAAGAAAAAAGGAAAGAAAAGAAAGAAATGAACATTAAATATATTTTGGAAAGAAAACCAAAAAAAAGAGAAAGAAAAAGAATGAGAAGAAAAGAAAAAAAGAAAGAAAAAATACATAAGAATATGTAAAAGAACAGAAAAAGAGAGAGAGAGAGAAAAAGAAAGGAGAAAGAAAAGACAAAGAAAGAAGAAAGAAGAAATGATGATTATTTATGAAAGAAACAAAGAAGAAAAAGAATTTAGAAGAAAAGAAAAAGAGAAATACATAAGATGGAAAATGTAAAAAAGAGAAACAGAAAGAAGGAGAGAGAAGAAAGAGGGAGAAGGAAAAGAAAAAGAAAGAAAGAAAGAAAGAAATGACATGAAATTTATGAAAGAAACAAGGAAGAAAAAAAATTTAAGGAAAAGAAAGAAAAAGAGAAAGAGAAAAAGGAAGAAAATACATCAAGAAAAATATGAATGTAAGAAACGAAGAGAAGAAGAAGAGAAGAGAAAGAAAGAAAGAAAAGGAAAAAAAGAACCAAAAAGAAAGAAAAAGAAAGGAAATGAACATGAATATGTATGGTGAAAGAAAACAAAGAAAGAAGAAAAAGGAATTTTGAGAGAAAAGAAAAGAAAATACAATAAGAAAAATATGTAAAGAAAGCAGAGAGATGAGAGAGAAGAGATGGAGAGAGAAAGAAGAAAGAAAGAATAGAAAGAAAGAAAATGAATACTTAAGAAAGAAACAAAAAAAAAAAGGATTGAAAGAAAAGAAAAAAAAGAAAATACATTAGAAATATATATAGAAGAGAAGAAAAGAAAGAAAAGAAAGAAATGAACTGAATTTAATGAAGAAAACAAAGATGAAAGGAATTTGAGAAGAAAAGAAAGAAAGAGAAAATACATTAGAAAAATATTAAAGAAAAGAGAAGAGAAGAGAAAGAAAGAAAGAAAGAAGAAAGAAAGAAATGAACATGAATATTTATGAAAGAAAACAAAAGAAGAAAAGGAATTTGAGGAGAATGAAGAAAAAGAAATACATAAGAAAAATATATAAAGAAAGTGAAGAGAGAGAAAGAAAGAAGGAAGAAAGAAAAAAAAGGAAATAAATATTTAAGAAAGAAAACAAAGAAGAAAAGGAATTTAAAGAAAAAAAAACATAAGAAAATATATAAAGAAAGAAAGAAGAAGAGAGAGAGAAAGAAAGACAGAAAGAAAGAAAGACAGACAAGAAAAAAGAAAGAAAGAAAGAAGAACGAAGAAATGAATTTGAGAAAAATAAAAGAAAGAAAGTAAAGTACCAGACAAAAAAGGAATAAATTATATATAATCCCCTGACGGCCGCGGGCGTTAGTAATGTTAGTTTTCTTAAGATAATTTTCTAGTGTAATGCATTTACTTACAAGAAGTTTAGCATACAATAATTTCTGTCTAGACTGGCCAAAAGATTTACAAATATGCAGGGTAAATATTTAGACAGTATAGACATAAAATCATTATATGGTAATCGTCTGGTAAGTAAATGCATTAAACGTTTTGAAATATTCTTAAGAAACTAACATTATTTTACCATTACCCAATTAACGAAATAATCAAACTCACACATTATGCACTAACATTGGCCTTTTTCAATACGACACAATTTTCTATAAAGTTCCATTTATCCATATTATATATATATATATATATATATATATATATCTTCATCATCATGTCGCGCTGTCAGCGCGGATATCCATGACAATCTCTCTCCATCCGTCCCTATCGCTCATCATTCTCGGGAGGTCCTCTATGCAGCATCCTGCATCCGCACAGAACTGATCAATGTACGTCTTTGCTGGTCGGCCCACACTGGCATGTCCATGTGCTGGCTTCTACAGGAGGACGTCGCTTATGAGTACGTCCTTGCTTCTCCAGGAGTGTCCCACGTATCTTATCCGTCTAACTCGGATGGTTTGGGTGATATGTGGAAGGTGACCGTACAGCTGTTTTCTCGTGGGAAGTTGGTTCCACGTCTTGTTCAGGATCACCCGCAGCATTCTTGTGCAGCTCCCGTCTAGTTTATTCTCCAGTCGCTTAGTTAGGGTCCAGGTGGTGCAGCCATACAGCAGCACTGATACGACAACGGCCTGGAAGAACTGTCTCTTTAACTTGTCTGTGAGATTGGACCTCCATATGACCGATAATCTATTTATAGCGGCCCATGCCTTTCCTATACGTGCATTAACGTCGTTTTCTGTGGAGGAGATGTTACTGCCTAAGTATCTAAATTGTTCTACCGAGTTTAGGAGTTTGCCATCGAGTCAGCTTGACAGTGGTCAATGAAACGTGGGTCGACCATTGCTCAGGTTTAAGGACAAGCTGAAAAGTAACATCTCAGCTGCAAATATAGATCACGCTACTTTTGAGAGCACAGCACTCGGTTGTAAAACGTGGAGGACTTTGTGTTACATCTTCAGGGACAGCCTTCAAATGCGACATCTGTGGTCGAGAATATTTTTCAAACATTGGACTTCACAGCCACAGAAGGCGCTGTAACTTCAAGGGCACAAAAACTATATTATAATCTTCCGAGACTGAATTGCCAATAACAAATATATATATATATATATATATATATATATATATAAAGGTTTTTTTTATAGTATGTTTGAAGCATTGTGTGTATGTGTAATATAAAGATTTTTGAAGGCAATTTACAATGCAATATGTGTTGAAAATTATATTTATTTAACTTTTTTTTTTAATTCTAAATATTTTCGCAAATAAAATTCCATCATCAGAGTTATTAAAAGTACTAGGCGTTTTTTTTTTTCATAGTTTGTTGACAATCTCCACGAGCGCAGGAGCAGCCGACCCGAATTAACATCACGGAAATAACCGACTTAACATCACGGAATTAACCGAAAAAGAAAACTTTTCAAATATACGGCGTTCCTCAACTTCTTAAAACAACAGATGATTACTCCATCGCCGTGGGATAAGTACTATAAAAAACACCTAGTACTTTTAATAACTCTGATGATGGGATTTTATTTCCGAAATTATTTAGAATTTTAAAAAAAGTTAAATAAATATAATTTTCAACACATATTGCATTGTCTATTGCCTTCAAAAATCTTTATATTATATATATATATATATATATATATATATATATATATATATATATATATATATATATATATATATGGTTGCTACCGCAAACATCTGAGCGTTATCACCGGACACTGATAGACAAACAGCCTAATCTCTAAGTCAAGTTGTGCCACCGCATTCCAATATTACCAAGGCTTTCGCAACAACGGTTGTCCATGTTTGGTCATGTCTACACATGTTCGAAAAAGCCGCTGCATAAAAATCTCTGGAAATTACTGTAATAGTGTCAAACAACTACGGGAAACGAAGTGGCCGCCACTGTACAGACTTGCTTGATAAGCAGCTGGTGGAAATGCAAAATGCAGGACGGGACCCTAATATCTGATGGACCCTATAGACGGATTTAAGCACCCTTACAAACGAAAGAACATAATGGTTTCAAATGAGGAAACACTGAATGTTGGGTTAGTTCCTATAAGTCCAACATAAACAAAGGGGAACCACTCTCGACTGATAAATTATTTATTTATTTATTTATTGATGTACTACGATAGGAAAAACGAAGACGGGGTTAGGGCTAAGGTTAGGGTTAGGGTTTAGGGTTAGGGTTAGGGTTTAGGGTTAGGGTTATTTTAATGGCAAAATAAATAAATAATAAATAAAATTAAAATAAAATAATAAAATAAAATAAATAAATAAATAAAGAGTTTGATACTGGTATCATTGATGTCCTTTAGCAAAATTGTATAAATCAAATTCTGATAATCTATCTTGTAATTCATTAATAAATGTATGATAACCTGAGGTGTCTGTGTGTCAGCCCGGACAACTGTCACTTTAGGAATTGATATTAAGAAACCAGTAACTACAGTAAAGGAGGAAGCAGAGGCTGATTCATTAGGCAGAGGCTGTATATACCTAGGAGAACATCGGTTGGTCATGTCAAGCCCTAGCACCTATATGATTTTCCCAATCCTATTGCCCTTATGGCAAGCTTTTATCATATGGGAATAACCTAATGTTGCTCTAGAATGTTTCAAATACCCACAGCGCCAATCGTATATCCTCCCTGCAATGCACATCCTCCCGTCGTAAACGACAAAGAATCGCCTTTTGCCGTGCACGAAAGCCTCGAACGGCACGAGACGTAATTTTCATAGTGGCTGGGTGAGCCGTTATAAAAGTAGGTAGTCGTTAACACTGGGGCAGAACAAACCAGGCGGTGCACGGATAAAGTGGTGCTTATTGTTAATCTGAACAAGGATTTGAACCGGCGAGTTTGAGAGTTCGGGAAGGAAACGGTGATTGCTGAGAGACTGTGCCCCGTTGGAAAAGTGTCCCTAACTTTTTGACTGTTGGATTTTCACTACTTCCAAATCTCCCCAGTCAGCTGTAAGTCACCTTCTGGTCTTAAGAGATATATGGTGGTGCATAAGCATAAAAGTTTATCATCTGATCCATCTGAAACAATGGGAAGGACGTCCTTTCTATGTCATATTTGCATCAAACTTTTGGATCCGCAGCGGGTTTGATGAGTCATTTCAGGGCTCATGAGAGGAAAGGTTCTGGTGGTGGGGTTACAGAATCTGTAAAGATTATGCTATTGCTATATGTATGTATGTGTGTATGTATGTATGTGTTTATGTATGTGCGTTTGGGTTTATGTATGTGTGTATATACGTGCAAAGTGTGCTTATTTGTAACGGCCTAGTTACACCTGCGTATTTGTACTTGTACGTGTGCGCGTATGTATGTATGTATATATACGTGTATGCATGTGTGTGTATATGTGTGTATATATGTGTTTATGTATGTGCATTTGTGTGTATGTATGTGTGTATGCATGTATGTGTATGCTTAAAAAAACAGCATTTCTTTTTTATAACACAAATATGCAAAGCATGCATGAAACCCTTAGTGATCTGATAACTTTTTAATGGATCTGAGTAGAATGAGTTACTGGGAAATTTGATGGTTCCCAATTAAAGTTTATTGATAAATTGTAGGTTTTTTTTATTTATGGACTTTGGAAAGGTGATGGGAAAGTTATCTTTGATGAAATAACTAAAGCCATCTAGCCCTACTTTGTACCTCATACTGTGTACTTTGTTTCTAAGATAATATCAAAATGTATTTACAGTTAGTTTGAAATGGTGGTGAAAGAAAAAATAAAAACACTTGGATCCATGGATACGATTTTACTGTATCCTTTTGGATTCTTATGCGTCATGGATCCAGAATGCATACCTATCAGTATATGAGAGCAAGTAAACAAACAAATGTGTTTATTTTTTATATGGCCTTTAGCCGACAATTTTTTGAGGATACGTGCTTAATTGAAGTCATAACTAATTTTGAAAATTATTTAGTTAATAATTAATGAATTTTGGCGGGCATATATGTTCAAATGTAAGGCTAAACAAGTCGAGAAAATGTCAATCCCTGAATGTACATTTCGACCTAGTGTAACGGTTAGAGACTTCGCCTGTCAGCTTGATAGTCGAGGTTTCGAGTCACACACGGAGCAGTCTCCCATGTCTATAACCTTGCTATCAGTATATATAAAAAAGGGTAATCTTCAACTTGTTCCTCGTAAATTCCTACCATAAAATAAAATAAACCCTCATTTTATGTCCGTGTTTAATTTTTATAAAATTTAAATATGTTTGCAATAAATGTTTTTAAATAAAAATATATTCAGTATTGTAAAATAACGGTGCAAGAAAACATTTATTGCAAAAACACGGACATAAAATGAGGGTTCAGTTTATTTTGGTAGGAATTTACGAGGAACAAGTTTAAGGATTACCTAAAAAAAGTTGGTGAGTGGTCTATTGACGATATCAGCCAGACTGCAAGGGAGTCTACCCAAGTGCTACCCCCTGTATTCGCCACCTAACCTAATAAGCATCATGTGTGTGTTATTTTTCGATAGAAAGGAGAATACGGTGCTAAGTAGCAAGGCATAGAGTGGTAAACTTTGACTTTTTCCTCTTATTAGTAAAACTCAATTTCTTAAGGTACATAACTGTTATCATTCAGACACCTTTATTCGAAGGGAATTTAGTTGACAGTCGGCGCGGGTGCACTTAGGCTGAGGAACGGTCTTACTCTCAGCATTTAATGGATGGAACGAACTCTCAGGTGACCTTGACGTATATACGTGTTGTGTTGTATTTTATTCAGTTGTTAGAGTCTTCCTGGACTATTGGCTTGAATAGTTATCGAGAGACTATCGCGGGGGTTTTAGGACTCTTCTATGTTATCTGGTCGGGTGTAATTTTTCGTGCCAAATATAGAGTAGTGTGATTTGAAATTCGTCTTATACTCGGCGACCAGACTCTGTGCATTATATCGGTGATTGTAATCTTGCTGGAATGATATATATATGCGATTGTATTTCTCTGTCTGGCTTTCTGGTTGTGCTATAGTGTGATGTGTGATATATAAGTTGTGTTGTGTGGTGTGTTGTGTCTGTGTGTGTTGGTTGAATTAAACAAAAGACACATCTCCTGTTTAACATTTTTATTTTTGATTCTTCTCAAAGTTTTTGTGTTTATTGTGTCTCGTGGATTATCACGTCCATGTTCAAGTACTTTCGGCACTTTGAAGTGCCATTATCAGGGGTGATGTGTTCCAGTTTTTCAAATGATATTACGTAGGGATTGTGGAGGCTGTGGAGTTAGAATTGGAGGAAGGTGCCTATAGGCATTTTAATAAAGTGTTGTATACTGCCATGTGGAAATGTAATTTTGTTTAATTGATGGGTATTCCAAAAAGCTTCTAGTATTTGAGTTTTGATTCTTTGTGTAGAATGAATTTTCACGTTAAGATATCTTAATTTCAGAAATACTTAAAAAAACACAAATAAAAACAGGGATGTGTCTTTTGTTTAATTCAACACACACACACACACACAGATGCATAAATGAAAAAAATGATGCCCAAATACCCTATATATATATATATATAATATATATTATTATATATATAGCCGTTGAGCTCAGTCGGTAGAGTGTTCGACTGGAAACATCAAGGTTCCTGGTTAGATACTGGCCATCGCCAAACTTAGCGTATGAGTAGCACATGGATCTTCTGCGGTAAGTGAGGTGCTGGTGGTAGGTGTGTGGCGCTCCACCTCAGACACAAAAACAATCTCCTTGGTCTAACGCTAGTGAAAAGGGGATAGACTCCATCGATGTCTGGCTGATACCCGACGTTAGGCCACACCGACGACTTCACTTATATATATATATATATATATATTGTATCCAACCTTGGGTAAAAAGTAAAAGTAAAAAAGATACTTTTAAAAATGTTTTAAAATTTTCAATTCCAAGACATTTGTAAGCTACCTATCATGACACATATAGAAATATAATAATATATATATATATATATATATATATATATAGGAGAAAGAGAGAGAGAGAGAAAGAAGAGGAGAGAGAGAAGAGAGAGAGAGAGAGAGAGGGGGCAGAGAGATAGATAGATAGATAAATAGATATGGATTGGTTAACCGTACGAATTCCGGGAAATTCCGCATCTTTTCTTAATTGTGCTGCGGCCTTCCATTTAAACTCGTTTCGACTAATCAAGACACGCGTTTGAACTCTTCAGCGTGGCTAGATATTTGTAAGCTACTACAGCCGATAATATATATATATATATATATATATATATATAATATATGCCTGTAGATAGAAGGAAAGTGTCAAGAAATGATCAACTCAAAACCTCAAGAGGGTGGTTACGTTTCGTCTGTGTGCACAGACTTTCTCAGCCGATCTGAGACTTTATTGAAGCAAAGCATACGTTTTAAATACATGTGGTGGTGGCGGTGTCGGGGAGGTCAAGGGGGTGAGTGTGTAGTGAGTGTGAGAGTAAGGAGGAGCGGGAAGTTGTGGGTAGGATCAGTTGAAATGGAGGGGGAGAGGATGTTTGTTAGAAGTGCTGGGGGAGTGGCAGTGGTTGAAAGGTCAATTAGTGTGGGTGTATATTGATTTATGTGAGTAAAGGGGAGGTCAAGGGTGAGTGTGTAGTGATGTGAGATAAGAGGAGTGGGGAATTTTTGGTGTGGGCTAAGGGTGGACGTGGGGAATTTTGGGTAGGCGGTGGGGGAGCTGGGAAAGTTGAATTTTGGTGTGATAAAGGAGCAGGGGGCGGGTAGGTAGGACGGGGTCGCTGGGTCAGTTGAGTAGAGGGGTAGAGGATGTTGTTTTTGAGGTGCTGGGGAGGTGACAGGTGGTTTATGGGTCAATTTGGGTAAGTGAATGTTTGTTTGTGTAGCCGAATGTGTTAGAGGGGGAGAAACACGTTCATGTGTGGCTAAGTTATGTTAGAGGCGAAATGTGGGAGGTTGTAGTGGGAGATTGTAGTGTTTGTTGATTTTCATTTGTTATCCATTATCATGGAGAGGAAGATTGTTCTCGTGGATTATAGATTGAGCTATTGATTTGTCAAGGTTGAAGAAGCCTTTTCTGGTGTTAATATTTTTTACATGAGGTATTAGAGCAGCTTCGCATAGTCGTCTTAAACTTTTTTTGTGTATGAATTTGACGAGTTTTGCCTGGGTGAAGTTGAGAGAGTGGTTGTGTTCTATCATGTGTGTGACTAGAGCATTTAGTTTGTCGTATATATATATATATATATATATATGTTGGTAAATTTTTTTTTTTTGTAGTGTTCGTAGAATAATCTTCGGAGGTGTAAAAATCCGTATATTTTGTTTTTTCATAAGACAAATGTGTAAATAAATGGAAGTTAATCCGACAGAATGAATTTAACATTTTGAAAAAACAATTAGTAATTATTATCTGCTGACAGAATCTGTTTCGACCGCTTAGTAGAAGGGTCATCATCAACGAGCAAAACATATGAAGAAAAGAAGGGATAAAAAAAACCGTTGGAAGAGAATAGGGGGTACAAACACACGCTGGAATGCTTGAATTTTTTAAAAATGCTCATACTGTTTCAAAAATAAAATAAATTTTCAAAAATAAAATAAAGTTTCAAAAATAAGATAAATTTACGAACACTACAAAAAAAAAAAATTTACCAACACCACAAACTTTTTTGAAACTTAACATCTTCCTTCAATTGTGCTGTGGACGTGTAAATAACTTAATAGC
>CM042170.1:71997026-72004526 GCA_023376005.1 Doryteuthis pealeii | reverse complement strand
CTATCTATCTATCAATCCATATTATATATATATATATTATATATGTGTGTGTGTGTGTGTGTGTGTGTGTGTGTTGTGTGTGTAGAATTAAACAAAAGATACATCTCCTTTTTAATAATTTTTTTTTGATCTTTTCGAGTTTTCTGGCCAACTTTTTAATGTTTGGGTGGAATTCATGGATAAGTCCACCAAAGTTCAGGTCCCAAGTACTTTCGGCACTTAGAAGTGCCATCATCAGGGGTGATGTGTTCCATTTTTAAAAAAATTAAATCAATGTGGAGGCTGGAAGGAGAAGAATTGATGAGAAAGGTGTTATAGGTATTTCAAAATGTGTCTACTGCATTGGAAATTAATTTTTCTGATGATGGCACTTCGAAGTGCCGAAAGTACTCGGGACATGAACCTTGGTGGACTTATCCACGACGTTCACCCAAATATTAAAAAGTTGTCCAGAAAACTCGAAAAGATCAAAAATAAAATTGTTAAACAGGTGATGTGTCTTTTGTTTAATTCTACATGTATAAATGAAAGTATGCTGCTCAAATACACACACACACACACACACACACACACACACACACACACACATATATATATATATATATATATATATATATATATATTTCTGTTCACATCTCTATATTTATCATGATCACATCTATGTATTTATCATGATGAAGACCTTACCCACTCTCTCGTTATTCACTTCTCTCTTTATACACACACACACACACACACACACACAACACACACACACACATATATATATATATATATATATATATATATATATATATATATATATATATAGGCAGAAATACAAACATACTGTACACTTTCCTAACCTACTTAAATATGACGCAGGATTCCATCAAATTTGACCACGAAAAATCCACACATAGCTCCCGCCTTTTTAGATATTTTAATAAACATTGACAAGAAGAGAAAACTACAAAGAACTCTAAATACAAAACCCACAACTACACCCAACTATCTCCATTCTACATCCTATCATCCCAAACATCTCAAAAACATCCTTCCCTATTCAAAATCAATTAGACTCAGAAGAATTAGCACAGACAGCAAAAAAGGAGGTCGTGAATAATAACTTGATACCTTGGTAGTGATATCTCTTCTACAGAAAGTGATGCCGATGCGCACATAGGAAAGGCATGGACTGCTATTGACAGATCATATAAAAATCTGATCTCACTGAGAAGATAAAGCGAACAGTCTTCCTATCTGTAGCCATGTCAGTGCTACTGTATGGAGGGCGTAAACAATAACTTGATACCTTGGTAGTGATATCTCTTCTACAGAAAGTGATGTCGATGCACACATAGGAAAGGCAAGGACTGCTATTGACAGATCATATAAAAATCTGATCTCTCTGAGAAGATAAAGCGAACAGTCTTCCTAGTTGTAGCCATGTCAGTGCTACTGTATGGAGGGCGTAAACAATAACTTGATACCTTGGTAGTGATATCTCTTCTACAGAAAGTGATGCCGATGCACACATAGGAAAGGCATGGACTGCTATAGACAGATCATATAAAAACCTGATCTCTCTGAGAAGATAAAGCGAACAGTCTTCCTAGTTGTAGCCATGTCAGTGCTACTGTATGGAGGGCGTAAACAATAACTTGATACCTTGGTAGTGATATCTCTTCTACAGAAAGTGATGCCGATGCACACATAGGAAAGGCATGGACTGCTATAGACAGATCATATAAAAATCTGATCTCTCTGAGAAGATAAAGCGAACAGTCTTCCTAGTTGTAGCCATGTCAGTGCTACTGTATGGAGGGCGTAAACAATAACTTGATACCTTGTGGTGATTTTTTTGGAGGGGGGAACAGGTTGTGATAAGGGGAGGGGAAATAATGGAAGTAATGTAGGCAGAAAATTATAAGCATTTTAGGATATGTTGACTTACTTCAAAGTTTATTTTGTTTAGGGTAGGTTTTTTTTTGTTTTATATATAAAGCTTCAATTATTTGAAGTTTTTTTTTCTCTATGTAGTGTGTGTATTTTCAGTTAGAATTTTGCGGTAGGTAGAGGGGGCATGAATGTGTTTTAAGATGTTGATTAATAGAGCTGGAATCTGATAAATGTAGGGTTAATCTACGGGATAATGTAGTCATCGTGTGGCCAATATATGTATTATTGATTTTGGAGAGACAGTCTCCTACGGTACATTTGAATTCATACACGATATTGGTAGTTCAAACCACTACCATTCCAAAAACCTCCCACTACCAATTGATATTACCTCCCACTAATTCCTTGCTACTACTCGTTCTCGTTAAAAACGAAACATGAAAACTATTCCATCGTTTCCCACCTGAGGATGGCAAAGTGTATTGCCGAAAGCGCTAGTGTTAAAAACTTCGGTGGACTGTTATACCAGTTCCACCCTGACACCAGAAGGATGGCCCGAAGATTGGAACGGATCAACGAAAGACTTGTCAGACAGGAATTGTCTGTTCAATTCAACGAAACTTGTATAAAAGAAAAAATGCTGCCTAAACACACACACACACACAAACACACACATATATGTATATATATATATATATATATATATATATATATATATATATATATATATAATAACAAAAGACTTAGAGATTTAGCGTTATAGTCTATTTCAGGGAGCTTAGACAAAGTGTCTAACTCTACCTACTCATCTGATGAGTCGGGAGAGTTAGACACTTTGTCTAAGCTCCCTGAAATAGACTATATACTAAATCTCTAAGTATTTTGTTATTTCTTTACTTATATATTTGCTCTGTGACTCTAACAATAAGAGCACACATTGAGCTCTCAAACTGCGACAGGTCTTTTAAAAATACCCCTACGTCGTAAGGAAGATTTCTTCTCTGGACTTTTGGATTATATATATATATATATATATATATATATATATATATATATATATGTGTGTGTGTGTGTGTGTGTGTGTGTGTGTGTGTGTGTGACATCTTTAAAATTAATCAACTACAGGCATTCTCGAACTAGAACCAAATAACAACTCTTCTGTTAAACTCTCTTTCAATGTGATAAGATGACATCTACAACTTCCTGCTCCAACGTTTTGAGATGTAGCTTGATGGGAACTATACAAGGAGGCTGTATCCCACAAGAAAACAGGTGAACGATATTTTACCTTCCATTGCACAAACAATCCAAGTAAAAAGAACAAGATATGCTGGACAATATTGGTGAAGTTGGGATGAATACATAAGCAAAGTTTTTTTTGTGGACACTCACACATGGACACACCAGTGTAGGGAAAAACAGCTCTGTGCAGATTCTGGATATGGTGTAGAGTATATATATTTACCAACCCCTCCGCACGAACAGGATGTGACACAGGGTCAATTTCTTAAGCGGAGTTTAACAGGTTTGAATTCAGAGTTTTCCTTCTCCTAGACCGGTTGCCTAACCAAGATTAAAGATCCTAGTCTACCCTACTATTTACCCATAGCTGGAGGGAGAGAAGTATTCATACCTTTCCCAAGGGTATTAGCGCTAAGTGAAATGCAATTACCACGTCCATGATTTGGACTCCGGGCAACGAGTCCATTTCCCATGACTTTAACCATTACAACACGTGCAGAGTATATGCCAAAAAGAAAGGAGACATATCTACACTCAAGGGTAAGCCTCTAAAGCCAGTAGAACAATTCACATACCTAGGTAGTAATATCTTATTATAATGGAGATTGTGTGTTTGTCTGTCTGTAATCGAAACTATATCACTACTCAAGTCACAATTCCCTTAGTTATTTACACAACATTCTCCATGATTTTATTATTATTTATACCTCAATTATTAATGAAATTGTTTTAGATTATTAATACTGTTGGCCTTATCTACATACTAATAAACATGCAATTGTATTTATACATACAACAAAATAGTGGTTTACAGTGTGAATGGGAAGGATAATTTGCATATTGATATTAAAAATTTGATTTTAATAAATATATGCTTATTATTATTAATTTCTAATTGTTTGGTTTTATCTTATTGAATATGAGCAAAAATCTTGGAGATAGATCTTAAAAGAAATTCATTAACAAGAAGAAATAACTGTAATATCATTCTTTACTTCCTATTTTAACTAAATAGTTAAATTAGGAAAATTTACCAATAAAAGATGGGAGTAACGGAAAATGATGGAAGAGTTAGTTTCAAAGTTGTTCTATTTTTTGATCATACACCCTCTGTTCCAAATCTTTTTATCTGCATTCTTATTCAGTTTCATTAGCCTTTCTAATTTAATATGATATTTTATTATATTAAAACTTAAATACTTGCACCCGGAGGGTGCATATATTTGCTAGTATATATATAATATATAATATATTATATATATATATATATATATTATACGTTGAGAATTTCTTTGGTATATCAGGTGTGTGCTGGATCCTCGCTCCAACTTATAGAATGGGCGAGATTATGTGATCTATTCCTTGGCCAATCACTGGCAGTACTCTGAGGTTGATACAATACTTAAACCAACCCTACTGGTCATAATTACTGTGACATTCATGGACGACGGACATAGGATTAAATCACTGGACCTTTACCAACACGCAGGATAGGACTTATACGCTTACCAAAGGATTCCATAACATAGGACTTTCTTTAAGCCCTTTTCAACTGGCAAGGATGGCACTTAAAAACTTTACAATATATATATATGTGTGTGTGTGTGTGTATGTGTGTGTGTGTGGTATATATATATATGTTTAGAGAGAGAGAGAGAGAGAGAGAGAGAGAGAGGGGGGGGGAGGGAGAGAGTAAAAGTGAGTCACGGTTATCCGTGTTGTCAGCAGCGTATGCCAATTACAAAAAAAATCTTTAATCAGTTCTGTACGGATTCTGGATGCTGTGCGGAAAACAACCCAGAGAGAGAGAGAGAGAATGGATATCTGTGCAGTCGGCATGACTTGATGATTAATATCAACATTGCTATATGTGCAATGCTGTTTCATATCAGGGATTAACGGTTGTAGCTCATGGGGGCAAAGTGACAGCAAGTCTTCAAATTTCGATCAGTCTCTTAAATTATTTTCTACTATATTCTCTATTAGTATTTTAGCAGTAACAGTGTAGTGCTTTTGCAAAATGGAGGAATGGGGGGGGGAGGGTGAAGGTTGTTGTTTTGATGCTGTTTTACTTGTTGTCGATGGTGTGAGTCGGGGGTTGAGGGGTAGTGGAGGTTGGGGGAGTGGTGGAGGTGTAGAGTGAAGGAGGAGGATGAGGAGGAGGAGGAGGAGGAGAGGGGGGTTGGTAATGCGTTGGAAACGCGGCCGGGTCTTTTTAAACGAAATTGTCTATCGGATTATGTGATTAGTACGGACACCTGTTGTACGGGTCGATTGCGCGTGACATCGATTACAGTGTGTCAACAGAAATGGTGGGTGGGTGGCGGGGTGGGCGAGGTTTTGGAGTGGGGGTGGTGGTGGTGGTGTTGAAATCTGGCAGTAAAGAAGACACTTGTGAAAATGGCGTCGAAGAAAAACGTGTGGGGTAGTTGAGGGAGGGGAAGGACACAGGAGGCGGGATAGGGGAATAAAGACGGGTGACGAGAATAATAATAATAATAATAATAATAATAATAATGAAGAAGAAGAAGAATGGTGGGAAAATAGATAGTACTGAACAGAAAAAATTAATAAAATAGATATGAATAGATAGATACATACGAATAAACTAAGATAGATAGATAGATAGATAGATATGAACAGACTGGGATATATAGATAGATAGATAGATAGATACAAACAAGCTAAAATTGATAAATTGATTTATATATATATATATAGAGAGAGAGAGAGATAGATAGATAGATAGATAGATCGGTAGACATGAACTATTATAGATAGATGGATAGATAGATAGATACGAATAGACTAAGATAGATAGATTGATAGATAGATAGATAGATAGATACGAATAAACTAAGATGGATATATAGATACAAATGAACAATTATAGATAGATAGATAGATAGATATGAATATACTCAGACTAGATTGCTAGATGATGAATGTACTAAGATAGATAGATAGATAGATAGATACGAATACACTAAGAAAGATTGGTTGATAGACAGATACAAATGAAGTATTAGAGATAGATAGATAGATAGATAGATAGGAATAGACTGGGATAGATAGATACAAACAAGCTAAGATAGATTGATTTTTTTAGATAGATAGATAGATCGGTAGACATGAACTATTATAGATAGATAGATAGATACGACTAAACTAAGATAGATAGATTGATAGATATAGATACAAATGAAGTATTATAGATAGATAGATAGATAGATAGATAGATGCGAATAAACTAAGATAGATAGATAGAAATGAACAATTATAGATAGATAGATAGATAGATATGAATATACTCAGACAGATAGTTATGAATTTACTCAGACTAAATAGCTAGATGATGAATGTACTAAGATAGATGGATAGATAGATAGATACGAATCAACTAAGAAAGAGATTGGTAGATAGATACAAATGAAGTATTATAGATAGATACGAATAAACGAAGATAGACAGACAGACAGACAGACAGACAGATAGATAGATAGATAGATACGAATAAACTAAGAAAGATAGATTCATAGCTAGATAGATAGATTGATACAAATGAAGTATTATAGATAGATACGAATAAACTAAGATAGATAGATAGATAGATAGATAGATAGATAGACCAAGTCGATAGATTCATAGACGAAGATAATGGTGGCAAAAGTCACGTTAATGAAAAGTTAAAGAAACAGAGAGGAAATTAAGAGAATTGGCAAAGTGGTTAAAGAAAATAGAAAGGGTATAATAATATCTTAAAGTAGAAGGAGGGGGGGGGGAGAAACCAAATGAAAAGGTGAAGAGAGTGCGGAACAAGAAGACAAACCTAGATAAATTCTAACGGCATACTAAACCGTGTCGGGTTATTTTATGTCTAGAATTTCGGAAATCTCTTTCAACGTACGTTAATGTTTACATTTTTGTGTAGTTTTCCTTCTCTGGCCGAAATTCATGTTTGTTCGTCGGTTAGATCTGAAGACAGGTCAAACCTTGTTGGGTTATTTTATACCGAAGACATTTTGTTTTATTCATTCTTGATGGGTATTCAAATTTTAAAGTCAATTTTTAAAATCATTTTTTCAAAATGGTATTTTCTATTTAACCCATAGATGGGACCCTAACATGTACTACCATTCTGAGTAAGGTAGATCTTGTAGTAATTGGAATTAAGAGGTACTCCAGAATTGGAACTTTATCCCTAGATGAAGTTTAACGTCATACCCAGGATACTAAGACTCTCTTTTCTTTGGTTTCTCTGTTTAATGATGTATCAACTTTATTTAACGTGAACGTTCTCCTTGTAGAAGAACAGTAGTGGTACTATTCGACCCATAGCTGGAAACGAAAACCTGATATATAGCTCTCACTTCTCTT
>CM042170.1:71984526-71992026 GCA_023376005.1 Doryteuthis pealeii | reverse complement strand
AGAAAGAAAGAATGAACTCGAAAAAAAGAAAAAAGAAAAAAGAAAAAAGAAAGAATGAATGAAGTAATCAACAGAAAAGAAAGAAAGAAAGAAAGAAAGAAAGAAAGAATGAATGAATGAATGAATCATCAGGAAAGAAAGAAAGAAAGAAAGAAAGAATGGAGGAACAGGAAAGAAAGAAAAAAAAAGAAAGAATGTACCTAGAAATATGAATAAAGAAGAAGAGAAAGATAAAGATAGAAAAAAAATTGAACAAAAAAGGGTGGAAAAGAAGAAATAAAAAACAAAAAGAATGAAGAGGAAGAAAGAAAGAAGAAAGAATCAATCAATCAATGAAATCAATGAACAGGGACAAAGAAAGAAAGAAAGAAAGAAAAGAGGATGAACTGGAAAGAAAGAAAGAAAAAATGAATGAATGAACAGGGAGCAAAGAAATAAGAAACGATAAAGAGTGAAGAAAAAGAAGAAAGAAAAAAAGAAAGAAAGAAAGAAAGAGTATGATTGGAAAGAAGAAGAAAAAAGAATGAATGAATGAACCTGGTGCAAAGAAAGAAAGAAGAAAGAAAAAGAGGATGAACTGGAAAAAAGAAAGAAAGAAAAAGAACTGGTAAGAAAGAAAGACAGAATGAATGAATGATTTAACGATGAGAAAGAAAAACAGAATGAAACAGATATGAAAGAAGAAGGAATAACAAGAAAAAAGAAGAAAAAGAACAAGAAAGAAAGAAGAAAGAAAAGAGAATGAACTGGAAGAAAAAGAAAGAAAGAAGAAAGAAAGAAGAGAATGAACTGGAAATAAATAAATAAATAAATAAGAACTGGTAAGAAAAAGAAAGAATGAAGGATTAACGATGAGAAAGAAAAACAGATGAACAGATATGAAAGAAGAAAGAATAACAAAGAAAGAAAGAAGAAAAAGAACAAGGAAGGAAGAAAGAAAGAAAGAAAGAAAAGAAAGAAGAAAGAAAAGGAAATTGTTCTTTTTTCTATTCCCTCTTGATTTAAATAACCGGTAAATAACTTCTACACAGGAACATAATAAAGGAAACGTTTTATTTCATCGCCTAAACAATAATTACTCGTTGTTGTAAAGACTGCCGATCTTGACTAGAATGCTATCTTATTGTTTTACTGCTTGCAACTTTTTCATGCCTGTAGTTACGGAGGTTTTATTCAAGTGACAACAAGTCTCCTCAACACTGAAGAATTCTTCTCAGTATTCTAGTCGATCCCGGCAGGACTGTCTTTTTGGCAGTCACAATTCTTTCTTGGTTTTTTAGTTCCCTAAATCTTGATACCAGATTCTTGGAGGTTGTGAACAAGGCAGAAAGAAAGACGGAAAGAAAGAATGAACGAGAGAGAGAGAGAGAGAGAGAGAGAGAGAGAGAGAGAGAGAGAGAGAGAGAGAGAGAGAGAGAGAGAGAGAGGGGAGGGGAGGAGAAGAGAAGGGAGAGAGAGAAGAATAAAAAGAAACGGAAGGAACAGGAGATAAAGAAAAAAAGAAAACGAATGAATGAATGAATGAATGAATTACAAATATATAAATAGATAAATAAAAAAAGAATGAATGAATTGGAAAAAAAAGAAATAGTGAACTGGAGAAATAACAAGAAAGAAAGAAAGAAAGAAAGAAAGAAAAGAAATAACTGGAAGAAAGACAAAGAAAGAAAGAGAGAATGAACCGAAAAGAAAGAAAGAAAGAAAGAAAGAAAGAAATAACTGGAAACAAAGACAAAAAAAGAAAGAATGAACCGAAAAGAAAGAAAGAAAGAAAGAAGAATAAAATAACGAACAGGAGTGAAGGAGTGAAAGAAAGAAAGAAGAAGGAAAGAAGAAGAAAGAAGAAAGAACTGGGAAAAAGAAAAGAAAGAAAGAATGAACGAAAAGAAAGAAAGAAGAAAGAAAAGAAATAACTGGAAAGAAAGACAGATGGGTTATTTTATGCCTAAGCCATTTCTAGAAGAGTCGTCATACTATTTAACCCATAGCTGGCACACATGTGGGTTACAGAGAGAGAGAGAGAGAGAGAGAGAGAGAGAGAGAGAGAGAGAGAGAAAGAGAGAGAGAGAGTGTGTGTGTGAGGGAAAGAGAGAGACAGTGTGTGTGAGAGACAGAGAGAGAAAGAGAGAGAGAGGAAAGAGAGAGAGAGAGAGAGGGGGGAAAGCAAGGGAAGAGATAGAGAGGAGAGAGAGAGACGAAAGAGAGAGAGAGAGGAAAGACAGAGAGAGAGAGAGAGAGAGGAAAGAGAGAGAGAGAGAGAGAGAGAGAGAGAGAGAGAGAGAGAGAGCATATCCTTTTGAATAATTAGTTTATACCTATATACAATCTTTATTGGAGTCACGTGGTTAACATCGTAATAAATGGTCGCGACGGTAAGAGTTCTAATCATGGACGAAGCTATTTGCATTTTACATCCCGCTAATACACTTAGGAAATGTATGAATCCAACTATTCGCCCTTCAGCTATGGGTAAATAGTAGGGCAATCTGGGCTCTATAATCTTGGTTAGGCAATCTGTTCAGGAGAATTCAAGCCTGGTAAACTCCGCCCGTAACAACGCACGTATTTTGTCTGAACACCAGTATTATCATTTAGTTAAGCTTATAGAGCCGGTTTAGCTCAGTCGGTAGAGCGTTCGGCTAGGAATCACAAGGTTCCTGGTTCGATACCGACCCTCGCCAACTCAACGTATGAGTAGCACGGGGATATGTGCGGTAAAGTGAGGAGCTGAAGGTAGGTGTGGCGCACCACCTCATACGCTAAAATAATCCCATTGGTCTAGCGCTAGTGATAGACTCTGGCTGATATCGACATTAGGCCGTCCCGACGACTATTTACTAAGCTTAGTCTAGATGTGACACAAAACCCGAAGTATGGGGCGCCAAAGGAGAATTGAACTTACTAACAATGGTCTGCGATTCAAGCTTGCTAACCATTATACCACGTGCGGTGCCTCTAGTATCATTATATAGAAACGTAAAAAGCTCGAAATGAAATCCACCAAATTTTGTTAGCCAGGTAATATGAATAAAAACTTTGGCTGCAATCCTTTTTTGAATGAACCTATTTCCCTAGTTTCACTAATACGAAAGATTTTAACATTTAACCCGAAACTAATTGCAGAAACAAAAATGGAAGTTATAAAATGGACGGCCTCAAGCAATATATCGGAAAGCCAGGACGGCCATTTTAGTTTAGATTTAACTACCACAGGCAAAGAATCAAATCTCTGAATTATTATATCTTGTTTATATATCCATTATATCGTGTTTATATATTGTGTGTTTGCGCGTGCGCATGTATTGAAAGAATATATTATATTATATATATATATATATATATATATATATATATATAAAAGATTTTAGCCCTGAAGAGATTTTATGCGAAAACTAATAGTAGGTTCGTCTGACTCATTAGATTATCTTTATTATTGGCTCTACTTAGGTATCGAGCACTTTTTATTTATTAGCTTTCTCCTAGCGGTTATATGAATATATATATATATATCTTATATACATATATATAATACATATAAATTGTTTTTCTTTTGGCCAAATACTGTACCAATAGATTATTTTTGTTGGTACGAATATCTTGGTCCTTTCTTTTTTCAAATTTTTTTTTCCTCTCTGGTTGATGTTTGGTAGTAATTTTTACAATCAAACTTTCTGCTGTTTTTTTTCTCTCCGCAAGGATTTACCATCACCTTGTATATATTATATATATATATATATATATATATATATATATATATATATATAATAATATATATGCACTGAAAGAAATGATACATTTGTTATTCAAGTTTCTTACATGACCTGCTGTTGCTTAAATGGTCAGTACTAACTAAGCTCATCACTGATTAACTTGGGTGATCTAGTTGGAAATGGTAATTTCAAAGTGATTGTCCGTAATCAAAATTGGCCAAATTCACAATCATAAAATGGACAAAAACAATTCGTTGGAAAATATCATTATGATAGAAGAAATATACGATTGGATGTTTAGTTTCATTTAATGTCATATCAACCCTTGTTGTCATTTTTTATCGTTTGATTCTTTTTCTGATTTTTCTCTCAATATCTCCCTTTTCTCTAGATCAGATATAAATACTATTCTTTTTCTAAAGACATTGTTTTTAAGATATGACAAAAAATGTAATTCGTTTTTAATTGACCATTGAGTTATCCTAATAAAAATGAAAACTAAAAGTGAAGACACTTTTACAAAAAAGATTTGAATTGAAATATGGTCTTATTTGTAAATGGAAAATCCACTATTCGTTTTATTCTATGAATCGTTTATTTCTTTCTTTGTTTCCTTCTTTCTCCATCCAACACGTTCCTTCTTTTCTTTTTGTCTTTTTTACTTTCTCTTTTGGGTTTTCCCCATTTCTCATGCTCTTCTGCTTTCTTTCTTTCTTTCTTTTCTTTTTCTTTCTTTCTTTCTCTTTCTTTCTTTCTTTCTTTCTAGTGATATTTCTTTTTTCTTTCTTTTTTCGTCTTCTCTTATTTTTCTTTCTTAATGTCATTTTTGTTTCTTTCTGTTGTTACTTCTATCTGAGTTTTCTCTTGATTCCCACTTTTTTCTTTCTTTTTTTCTTTTTTTTTTTCTTTTCTTTTTTTTTTCTTTCTTTTCTCTTTCTTTTTTTCTTTTTTTTCTTTCTTTCTTTCCTTTTTTCTTTCTTTTCTTTCTTTCTTTCTTTTCTCTCTCTTTCTTTTTTTTTTTCATCCTCTTTTTTATCTTTCACTTTCTTTTCTTTTTTTTTCTTTTTTCTTCTCTTTTTCTCCGTTCTTTTTTTCTTTTCTTTCTTTTCTTCCTTTTTTCTCTTCTTTCTCTTTCTTTTCTTTCTTTCTTTTTCTCCTTTTCTTTTCTCTTTCTCCCCTCTTTCTTTCTTTCTTTCTTTCTTTTCTTTCTTTCGCTCTTTCTTTCTTTCTTTCTTTCCTGCTTTCTTTTCTTGGAACACTCTTTTTCTTTCCTTTCTCTTATCGTTCACAATTACTTCTTAATTGTTCTCTTTCCTCTTTCTTTCTTTTTCTTTGGCAAACTTTCTTAACCCCCCCCCATTACTTTTATTCATCTCACAATTATCCATTTTAGTCATCATCATTATCATGGTTTGGCTTCGTGAATGAAGGTTCATTGCTCTACCATGCATCGGATAAAAACAAAACATCTAGAGTTACTCCCCTTGATGATTAGGGGTCAGTTACTTCTCGTGACAGGTGCATTGTGGGATCTAGGACTGGAAATGGAACTTCAGCAATGACACAGTCCTTTTTATCCAACACAATCCTAGTGGTGTAAAAAGTGCTATTGCCCTACTCCCCCCCCGAGCGAGTCAATATTCCTGTCCCCATTAAACTTGTTATCTTGCACGTAAAACGTTGAAAGAATGACTCAATTCATTTGCACTCTCCGATAATTAAGTCATCTTTGTTTCCGTTTCATATCGATTGTTACTGACATGGCACAACGGCAGATATTCACTGCAGGCTGTCGAGTTCACTTCAGTTTGCTTTTATCTGCTTTATTTGTTTAATGGCATATCAACTCCTTATGGGTTATTTAATGCGGAAATGTGATTAATTTGTAAAGGTGTGGATTGGTTTATTTGTTTAATGGTATATCAACTCCTTATGGGTTATTTAATGCGGAAAATGTGATTAATTTGTAAAGGTTTGGATTGGTTTATTTGTTTAATGGCATATCAACTCTTTATGGGTTATTTAATGCAGAAATTTTATTCATTTGTAAAGGTTTGGATTGGTTTATTTGTTTAATGGCATATAAACTCCTTATGGGTTATTTAATGCCGAGATCTGATTCATTTGTTAAGATTTGGTTTGTTTTATTTGTTTAATGGCATATAAACTCCTTATGGGTTATTTAATGCAGAAATTTGATTCATTTTTAAAGGTTTGTATTGGTTTATTTATTTAACGGCATATCAACCCTTTATGGGTTATTTAAATTTGATTCATTTGTAAACGTTTGGTTTCTTTGTTTAATGGCATATCAACCTTCATGAATAATTTAGTGCCAAAACCATCTTGGTATAAGAACAGTAATACTGAATAATTTTGATATTTCGGACTGTTGTCCTCATCTTTATTATGATATGTATAAACACAATTCAGGCTACTTTAACATCTGTTTTTTTTAATCACCTTAAAATATGTCATCTTCAAACGATAACCTTGAATTCGAACGTGGTTTCGGAGCTGAAATCCTTACCACTACTTCAAGGGGCTCCGAGTAGCTTAAATGCCACCATACTTATCGAAAGAAATGTAATTCGATATAGAAAAGGTAAAATCGAAGAAAATTACATTGGTACTATTTAAACGATAGCTGAGGATGAATGGGTTAATATCTTTTCCAATGGTATTAGTACTTCGATTTCGTAGTCTAGCTCGTTAGCCACTATACCACTAGGCGAGACAAACAAGAGAGAAAAGAATGAAAAGAGGCGACAATACAAGGCGAGTACCTATCCTGTTAACCCCCCTCCTCCATTTGTTTGAATTTTCGAGATGAGGCTTGAAAATTTGTATTATTCAGATTATTGTCTTATTTCTTGTTATATACACAATGTTTCGGCCGACGTGCCTTCCGGCCTTCTTTAAATGAAGGCTCACGATTAAGACATTGAGGTTGACAAGTGGGATCCTTAGTTCGACAAGAATGTTCCTGAGTACGAATAGAAGGTTTCCCAATTGGAGAACGTTCCCGAGTTTCAGTAGAAACGCCTAAAGATGGCCGGGGGACACATCGGCGAAACGTTGTGTATATAACAAAAGAGATGCGGACAATAGTCCGGGAAATCCAAATAATAAATCCCTCCTCCGGCCAAGGAAATAAATATGAGGAGAAAATGGAATTATTGGTTGTGATCACAGTGTTTTCGGTGACTATAAGTAAAGTAAGTAAAGTCGTCGGGGCGGCCTAAAGTCGGTATCAGCCAATCAGCGAGGGAGTCTATCCCCTTTTCACTAGCGCTAGATCAAGGAGATTGTTTTTGAGTCTGAGGTGGAGCGTCACACTTACCATCAGCTCCTTACTTTACCGCACAGATCCCTGTGCTACTCATACGTTGAGTTGGCGAGGGTCGGTATCGAACTAGGAACCTTGTGGTTCTTGGAGTCTGACGAGGAGCCTAACGAATAAGCTAGATGGAAGCTGCACAAGAATGCTCCTTGGGATCTTAAACAACTTGTGGAAACAACACACCGAGGACTTCCCGGTGGTAATGATTGATAGGGACGTTTGTCAAGAGATTGTCATGGATATCCGTGCTGCAATTACGACATGATGATGATGATGATGAAGATGATATTATAGGCATTTATCTATGAGTAAAAATGTCACCGAAATCCATCTATGATTTTATGAATATTGAGGTTGATTCCATTATTGCCCATTATTTCTGGCCTCGTGGCACACCTTATATATTTACCAAACCCTCCGCACGAGCAGGATGCGACACAAGGTCAA
>CM042170.1:71969526-71979526 GCA_023376005.1 Doryteuthis pealeii | reverse complement strand
TAGAGGCCATTTAGCTGTGTCAATTATTATTCTATATTACTGCTGCCTTTAGTCAGGATTGAACCTGCGTATATATTAGTTAGATCTTCCCTTTCGTTTTTTTCTACATCTTTCCTTTCTTTTAATTTACAATTTATTTTCGGAAAATACCCTTTTCGGATCATCTAATGTTGAATCAAGTCATTTTTTTTATATCAGGTTGCTTTACAGTACCTGTTGTTGCTTAAATAGTCGCCCATCTAAGCATGGAGTAGACTAATTGTTTTTTTTATCGTTATGTAAGGCTATTAACTATGATATATTGATTAGAATCCTTCGAAAAATACGTTATATTTAAAACATTCTGTCGAATAACAATAACATCAGATTTGTTTAAAGAAAGAAAGAAAGAACGCTGTTAATGAAAAGAACTTTTTTCTCTAAAATGTTATTATCTCCTGTCTTTATTTTGAAATGAATTCCAACACTGTTTACACAAAAATATATTTATAATGTCCTAATAGAAGTTTTATGAACACACACACAAACAGACAGACAGACAGACAGACACAGACAGACAGACAGACAGACAGACACACACACACACACACACACAGGCAGACAGACAGACAGACACACACACACACACACAGAGGCGGACATACACACAAACACAAACACAAACAGACATACATACATACAGACACATAGACAGACAGACAGACATACACACACATACACAAACAGCCAGACATACACACACTCAGACAGACACCCCCCACACACATACACAAACAGACAGACATACAGTCAGACACACACACACACACACACACAAACAGACAGACAGATACACGCACAGACATACATACACATACACACACAAACTGACAGACAGACAGACATACATACACACACATACACAGACAGACAGACACACATACACACACACATATATATATATATATAAATATGTATTTGTGTATATATGAGTGTGTATGTGAATCTGTATATATAAATGTGTTTGTGCGTGTGTGTGTGTGAAATTGTAAAAGTATAATTTTTGTATGTGTCTCTTTTTGTGAATGTGTATGTGTGTAGGTAAGCTACTCACATATCTATAACAAACATAAATAAATAAATAAAATAGATAAAAGGTCTGAATTCGATTAGTTGCTTTCTGCTCAGTCGTCGTCGCTTTTTTTTTTTCTTCTCCCTTCTTTTTTGGCCCGGTTGCCAAATCGCGTAACATATCACATTTCTATCAACACAGGGAACAGGGGCACTTACGAAAAAAATACACATGAAATCTATGAATATGAAATATGAAAACATACTTCAGAGAATATATATATATATATATATATATATATATATATATATATATATATATATTGCGAGAGAGAAGAGAGAGAGAGAGAGAGAGAGAGAGAGAGAGAAGTGTATGATTGGCAAAATGACATGAGGTCGATAAAAAAAACGATCATTTATGATTATGACTAAGTGTTGTGTTCTTTTCTGTAATTTCATTAAACACACACACACACACACATACACACACATACACACACACACATATATATATATATATATATTTCTGTCTGTATGTGTGTGTGTGTGTGTGTGTGTGTGTGGAAGAATGTAGAAAAACACGGGATGTTACAAAGGATAAATATTTATTATTGCGGATAATGTTGTTGCTATAACATTTTGGTCTTCATGACCCTCTTCAGGACGTGAGATGACTTCTTGCGTCGGACAATTCAAAATCTTCTTACTCCTATATATATATATATATATATATATATATATATATATATATATATATATGCGTGTGTGTGTGTGTGTGTGTGTGTGTGTGTGTGTGTGTGTGTGTATAAGATGAAAAGGAAGCGAATCCGACGGTATGTCGAAATGAAAAATAAAGGAAAGAAAATATTGAATGGATAAAACAGGATTTATTTTATTATATTTTACTGACACATGTTTCGGCCAGGATTTATCCATGTATACATGTATTCTATCTATTATTATTTTAAGTACACAATAAAATAAAATAACAATAATAGAAAAAAAAACTACAGAAATGTTTAGTATACAAAGAAATAGCGACCTTCGTCAGAGTAAATCCTTATTGTTTTAAATAATAAATATATATACATATGAATGTTTTTATAATTTATATATATACATACTCCAAGAGCCGGGTTAGCTCAGTCGATAGAGCGTTCGGTTAAAAACTACACGATTCATAGTTCGATACCGACCCTCGCCAACTCAGCGTATGAGTAACACATGGATCTGTGCAGTAAATTAAGGAGCTGATGGTAGGTCTGGTGCTCCACCTCAGACGCAAAAACAATCTCCTTGGTCTAGGGGATAGACTCCCTCGTTGATTGGCTGATACCGACTTTAGGCCACTTAACGACTTTACTTACTGTATATGTATATTGTATATGAGAGTTTTATAATTTGCTTGAGACATTCTGTGTATATTTGTCACTGGGCTGTTTCCAGGCTGTTCCGATATTTATGATAAACTGACCTGGAAAGGTTGGAACATACGTGGGTGCTCATAAGACAAAGGTCAGGCCACTGCATGTTTTGAAAAGATATATTTTGGCATGTCTTAGCGTTCATAATTTCAAACATTCAAAGAACGCTAGTTTTCCTTTAACATTTTTTTAAATAGACTGACCAACAAAAGAGTCTCACAGTCTCCTTATTCTCTGTGATAAATTTATTTTTCCTCAAATTACCAAAAGCCCTGATGAAGATCTATTGAAACAGATTGAAACACTGCAGCATTGGCGAAATAAACATCACTCGTCTTATGAACTTGTGTTTTTTTTCAAATTTTTCACTATATTACATACTGTCGGATTCACTTCCATTTTTTTCTCTTCACATTTTGGCATGTCTGTCTATAAGAGAAAGATCAAGGAAATATCCGATAGCTGAGAACGCCAACAGAAAGTTCATCCAATGAACTGTTCTTTGGGCGGGGGCGGGGCGGTTAACTTCGGACCAGATAAATTTGTCCGAATCATATTTTTGGTCACGAAAGACCAAAAACAAAATCCTACTGAACAGAAATAGACGGACATAAACTAGAGTTGAAAGACCCATTTGTATGCCAGCTTACACAGACAAGGATAATATCTGCGCCAGTTTAAGTATTCGTATATTTAGAATGTAAAAAAAAACAAAAAACAACGAAGTATTAGTTATCGTAGTGTAAGGCTCGAGGTTATAATATTTGGTATATATATATTTACCAACCAATCCGCACGAGTAGGATGTGACACAAGGTCAATTTTTTAAGCGGAGTTCAACGGGTTTGAATTCAGAGTTTTCCTTCTCCTAGACTGGTTGCCTAATCAAGGTTAAAGAGACCAGTCTGCCCTACTATTTACCCATGGCTGGAGAGAGAGTAGGATTCATTCCTTTCCCAAGGGTATTAGCGGTATGTGAAATGCCAACTGCTTCGTCCAGGAATGGAACTCGCGTTGACGAGTCCATTTCCTACGTCTCTAACCATTAGACTACGCGCCTCCGTAAATATAATGATATTTGGTATAACTTGTTGAAACGAACAAATTCCGACACGGGTGTTAAACATAACATGGACTTTAATACAGGCACATGGAATAACATATAACATGAAATACACATACAAGGAAGCAAGATAAAAGGCACACATTCAATAGTTACGTACATCTCGTCAATAGATACGATAGTCTAGGCCGTCCTCTCTCTCGATTCCATCGTGTAGTAGGCCCTCCGGATGCCAATGATGACTGCTATAGCGTCAGCGGAGCGTAGCCGCGTATCACTATCGAGGATCACTAAGAAAGATACCACAACTCTATAATCTTGGCGACGTCGTAATTACGTCCTAGCGTGATCGAATTCGCTCTCGTGCAGGGCTCCCGACATTTCGATCGCAACATGACTCTAACGCGACCTGCCTCGTATGAAGTAGTACAGGGATCTGTGCGGTTAAAGTAAGAAATCTCTCCGCATCATGGTCGCTCTCACAAGCGTGCGCGAGCCGCAACAGCAGCAACGATACACTCGAACGCGCGGCGCTCTCCACACGCTACTAAGCATGCTACTATACAGCTCTCGACGAACAGTGTGTCAATACCCATAGCATCTTGTGACTCATACTACTACGAACCACTACAACATACTCCACTCCTAAGACCAGATACATACACACTCACTATAAGTCAGCCAAACTTACAGAACTACCTGCGTGGTATACATGCGCTATAGCTGCGTGGCGTATATCGGTACGCTCATGGCAACAGAGCACGCCGGACTAACGCGCGCAGCGCCTCCCACACGCTGCGCTCGTGATTAGTTAGCGTCTGATACCCCGACGAATTCATGCCGCCCCGAACGATTTTATTACTTACTTTACACTATTAAAAATATAGAAGGGACAAAGATAGTCCCATAACGCGTTGAAATCACTTACTGCCTTCATACCTACGTGGGGGATTATGAGAACTCCTCCCACATCCCGCAGAGGTGCGTGAGCCGACTAGTTAGATACCGCATCGACAATGTGCATCTAGACCCCACTAGGCTCGACCTCTTCTCCCGATTCCCTGAAGCAAAACAAGCTGCGCAGATACTCGAGTCGGCGTCACTAGACACGTATGCGCAGAGGACGAACCAAGATATTGCCTTGCATACATCATATTCGGCCTGCCCTCCTAGCTTCGAACATCAACGCTACCGTCAAGCTACCGACTCCACGGATCTGACGTCCAAAACCACTGGTATCCATACAGCTCACCCATCTCCCAGGGCGGAGTACAGTTACAGCAATCAGCGCACTCTGCGTTGCACAGGATACTACGAATAACAGGTAGAGAATGGACTCACATCTCCGCACATCTCCGTCGGGCAACCCTCGACAGATCACATCCTCCCACTCAACACACCAGTAGTAGTACTTCGTCGATCGTCGTACGTGGTAATATACTTTCCAGCATGAGCAGGGATACCAAGTTCCCCGCGGTCCCTTAGACTACACACGTACTATAGCAGAGCTGAGACACGGCCCTGGGCTCTACCATATGCGCAGCATTAGCGATCGGTAAACTTCGTTACATGGTCTCCGACGTCATACGATCACATATGGGCGTAGAGTGTTTCTGCGTAACTGTCTCTACCGGTCAGAGGCTCTATCTCGGTAGCTCCTGCGCTCACTACGCGGCATCGTATCCACACCCTGTCTGCCCACATAGAATTAGTCTCTGTCCATTCTCTACTCGCTCTGACGGATATATAACCTATACGATCCTGTCACTCCTAATCAGCTATACCACACTGGCGTACCATATTGAATTCTTACTTTGCAAGAAAACATCGATCACAGAAAGTGCACAACTAGAGAAAAATGTCAGGGCAAGTTTTTTTTATTTTACCTTTTCAAAACAGGATCCTCCATGCAAGTTTTCCTGCCGATTGATTATTTTCTGTCTAAAAGTCTGAAATAATTAATCTCTTATTACAGATAAAAACCAAGGATGATAAAGAATCCATTGACGGGGTAAGTGTAAAAGTACCTTGGATCGACACACATACGGATCGATCCAGTCGCGTGGAAGTGCTGATGCTACGCCCACCTCATCACAGCGCCGAGACAGTTCAAGAGAACATCGATGGATCGTAACTCTTCCTTAATGTAAGGAATCTGCTGACCTGCCCGTTTGTACTACTGCGCAGGTCTCGCGGACCTTACTTGGCCAACCTGTGCAGCTCGCAATTGAGACGATGAGTGGTGACTTACGACTTAACTGTGCCCCAACGGTACACAATCCGCGTCCGGCTCGGATACGCATGAGCGGATTAAATTAGTTCTACTAGCGGCCGTTGCAACTTTAACATACCAATGCACGCTCCTCACATATAAGGTACCTCTTTCCCATAGCATCTATCAACCCCCTCCATCACAGACGTACTAAGTCACCCCGTTTGGCGTAAATTATAATGCACGGACTGTGCTCGGCTCTTGCTATATATATATACTTATATCTTAATTACTAGCATTGTCAATCGCCCCGTACGCCTATCAACTTCTACATTTATTGCCATCATCTCAACCTACAAAAACACGAGACATATAGTCACATACTCTAAATTTACGCACTAATACGCACCTCGCCTTCAATTGCGTATAGCTAACTGCAAGACCTCCTACTCTCACTTACTCTGTAAGGCACGTATGTTGTACAAAATGTACCAGTATGCCATATCCTAAAAAAAAAAAACTAGAGGTGATGAGTAAAAACGGATTTCAAATCTGAACTTCAGCTGCACCCCCAAAACTTTAGGTTAAAACAGCTATTTTTGTGCTTGCCTCCCCCCCAATTTCTTTGTAAACCAGTGTAATAAACAACGCAATGCTCCAGAAATGCACTGGAACTGATTTTCTTACATACCTCCATGCACTGGCCGGTAGAAGTGATTTACTACATAAATGAATTGAAGTTGCAGTGCTACTTTTCTACTACATAACTTCCTGCCATGCGTTATCCAAGACCGTTGTCATTGCGGCATCAACATAACGATGGGCCGTCAACACACTCAGTATTCAACCCCATGAGGCCTCTGCTCGAGCACTCTAGCCTAATATATGCATGGAATGTGATCTCTCAACACTACGATCATCAACGCTAAGACGCGCATTGCCGAACTGCGAGACAAGTTAACGCTCTGCACCATCAATCTGCGAATCAGCTGACACCCCAAATAGGTTAAAACAGCTTAGAAGTTTTGCTGCCTCCTGCCTCAATTTCTCTTGTAACACCAGTATTATTAAACAAGTTAATGGTCAGAAATGCACTGGAAGTGATTTTTACTAATACAATGATTGGAGTGTTTTACTACATTAAATGCATTGGAATTGTGATTTTATACATAAATGCATTGGAAAGTGAATTTTACTACATTAAATGCATTGGAAAGTGATTTTACTACATAAATGCAGTAGCTAACTGGAAGTAATCCCTCACACTCAAATCGCAATGAATTTTCACGCCTGCATCACCACCAGCCAAATTAGCGTTAAAAACAGCTATTTTTGGGCTTGCCTCAATTTCTTGTTAAACCTCAGTGTTATCTTTAGCTAAGAAAAATGCATTAAGTTTAATAAGAATGAATTCATACATAACACTATGAACCCATAGTTATTTTTTATATCCTCACACAGAATCTGCATCTTACGCCTTCGTGGCTATTTCTAAGTATATGTACTTTTTCTCAAATATTTTGAGGACTAATTAATGCCACCACATACTAAAAGCACGAGACACCGCAGTCTTATGTTTACTAATAATTTTCGTTTTTTTTTTACACAACACGATGGTTCCCGACGATGGGTTTAATAAAAAACGGAAACGTTTTTGTAAGTGTTCAGCTCTTAATAAAACATCAACCTTTTTTTCATTTTTTTAAATAAAATTACACTATCACTAGTACAAGAATAAAAAAAAACACCCTCCGGGGCGATTTGTAAAAAATTTAGATTTTTAAAACATATTGCCTTGAGAGGGTGAGAAAAAATTCAATGTCAGCGAGTTCTGTACCCTAAGTAAGTAAAATTGCATCAAATTTCATTTAAAGGATTAAAAAATAAAACCAATTTTGAAATGATAAAACTTTAAATATGTATTAAAATCAAAACAAAACTTATATATTAGATATATAATAACCAGTCATCGTTATTTATTTAAACTTGTTTTAAAAAACAACAGATTGAGGACTTTGTCTAATGCCTGCATGCTCCCAAATTTTGCAGTATGTAATTATTTCTGTTATTGACGATTTGGGGTAATCACTGCTGACGTCACGTAAGCTCAGTGGTCGTGAATTTTTGTTACAGACACAAAACCCGTGGCGAAGCGAATCTCCATTATTAACTATCGGATACATGCACATACATATGTAGAAATTTCAACTACTTCTGGCTCTAAACCTCCTTGTCCCAAACCTAAAGGGCTCATCAAAAATCATATTTGGTATGCCATATCTGAATCCTAGATTGAAAAGCAATCTGGTTGGAGTGATTCCCATCAAAGGCGTATCACATCAATATTGGATGTGTTATTGTCAAGGGAAATTATGCAATCAGCAGCAACTTCATTCGGATGAATTGCAGACACCTACTAATTTGAGTCTCCATCAGATTTTGTAATCAACTGCATCCAACTTATTGCAAACACTTCATTCTGATGCACGACTAAAGATCTACCATACATCCCGAGGGACTGGCCTAACACATGCGCTCCGAACGCACCCATCCCCACCCACACATCCACACACATACATAGTACCGCTTATATATACCACACTCCGATCGTTATATAATTACATATATTTGCCGGAGGATATGTGCTTAATTGAACTGTATCATCTCGCTCCATCTTATAACCTAATTCTTGAAAATTAATTAGTTTAAACATTAATGATGCATAGCGCATACCTATGTTCAAATGTAAAGGCCTAAACATGAATCGAGCAAAAGTCAATTCCCTGAACTCGTACATTTCTGACCTATCTGAGTTCGTTCCCTCCAGCAATGTACATCTTTCAGCGGACGACACCATGACGCCTTATCTCACCTCCGCATTTGCTTATAGCCTTACATTCGCTCTGAATACTACTACACCTTACATGCGCCCACCAGTCCTAACATAATTCATTACACTTATAACAATTAATTTTTCAAAATTAGGTCCTATGCACTACAGACTTAGCACATATCTCCGCATATTCACATATAATAGTAATCATCGTATACGCCTACGCGATGTATTTAGCCACCTCATCTATAGTACCTACACATCTACTCTGATCCTACTAGTCCGATATATATATTTTTTTTTTAAAGGTAGTTGACTTACCGGTGAATTTGCGTCACGATGGTTAGTAGTGTGGAATCAGAGGGGAAAGTCAGGATATAACAAACTACAGAGCTCCAATACTAAGAAGAGCAAATTATATCACAATGGGCTACAAGAGATAACCTACTCAATGGTTCAACACCATAAGGATCTTAGGGTTAAATCCACTGGAATTAATTCTCACGTGTGTGATCTTGCATTAAAATGTTCGAACATTTTAATGCAATGATCACACACGTTTGAATTTCGATTGCTATCAATCGGTGCTTCCATTAATTCAGGTTTATTAACCCATTTTATAATATATATATTATATATATATACTATATATATATATATATAAGTACATATATGGTTATCACTGTGTCACATAGCGTGAGTCAGTTGGTGGAGCAAGTGTCGGTTTATTATTAGTTGCTAGTGGTCAATATTAGTGATAAAGCATCATACTATATAATAATAATTATATATATATATATTATATATATGTTAAACCTACTGACAATTCTTGTCGGACGACTTTTTGTTCGATCCTTTTCTAACTGTTCTGCTTCGTTTTAAAAAAGACGAAGACAACGGAAACATATCCACCAGTTTTCTACACCTGATGATGGCACAAAATATGCAGAAAGCCGCTCGTGAAAAACACCTTTGGTAGCTGGATTGCATACCGATTTCTACCCTGACATTTAAAAGATTAGCCAGACAGTTATAAAAGGACTTGACGACAGAAAAACTCGTTCGAGAGCTCCCACACCATGTCGTCGTAGATGTTTAACAAAAACATGTTCAAAAGAACATATATGTGCTCAATATGTATATACTAATTTAACCTTATACCAAGCATGTTAGGTAAATCTAGCGGTGATGGATCAAAAACCAGCAAATAGTTTGATTGTAAAAATATACTACAAACGTACACCGGGGAGAAAAAAAATTTTCGGAAAAAGAAGAAGACCAAGATATTCGCTTACCAACAAAAAATAATCTATTAGTACGAATATTGGCCAAAAGAAAGAAACCAATGTGATATGTAATATATATTGTATATAAGATATATATACTATATTATATACTATATATATATATCTCTCTTT
>CM042170.1:71965169-71969426 GCA_023376005.1 Doryteuthis pealeii | reverse complement strand
TAAAAAGTGCTATTGCCCTTACTCCCCGAGCGATCAATTCCTGAATCCCCATTAACTTGTATCTTTGCACTTAAAACGTTGAAAAGAATGACTCAATTCATTTGCACTCTCCGATAATTTAAGTCATCTTTGTTCCGTTTCATATCGATTGTTACTGACATGGCAACCAACGGCAATAATTCACTGCAGGCCTGGTCGAGGTTCCCACTTCAGGTTGCTTTTATTTGCTTTATTTGTTTAATTGGCCATATCAAACTCCCTTATGGGTTATTTAATGCAGAAAATTTGATTTCATTTGTAAAGGTTTGGTTGGTTTATTTGTTTAATGCATTATTCAAAAACTCCCTTATGGGTTATTTAATGCTGAAATTTGATTCATTGTAAAGGTTTGGTTGTTTTATTGTTTAATGGCAATATTCAACTCCTTAGGGTTATTTAATACTAAAATTGTTCATTGTAAAGGTTTTGTGTTTGGTTTTATTTGTTTAATGGCATATCAACTCCTTATCGGTTATTTAATGCCGAATTTGATTCATTTGTAAAGGTTTGGTTTGGTTTATTTGTTTAATGGCATATCCAACTCCTTATGGGGTTATTTAATGCTTGAAATTTGATTCATTTGTTAAAGGTTTGGTTTGGTTTATTGTTAATGGCATATCAACTCCTTATGGGTTATTTAAATGCTGAAATTTGATCATTTGTAAGTTTGGTTTGGTTTATTTGTTTAATGGCATATCAACTCCTTATGGGTTTTTTAATAAAGATTCTGGCATTTGTTAAGAATTTGGTTTGGTTTATTTGTTTAATGGAATCAACTCCTTATCGGTTATTTAATGCCGAGTCTGATTCATTTGTAAGGTTGTTTGGTTGTATTGTTTTAATGGAATATCAAACTCCTTATGGTTATTTAATGCTGAAATTTGATTCTTTGTAAAAAGGTTTGCTTTGGTTTATTGTTTAATGGCATATCAACTCCTTAGGTTATTTTAATGCTGAAATTTGATTCATTTGTAAAAAGGTTTGGTTTTGGTTTATGTTTAATGGCATATCAACTCCTTATCGGTTATTTAATGCAGAAATTTGATTCATTGTAAAGGTTTGTATTGGTTTATTTATTTAACGGCATATCAACCCTTTATGGGTTATTTAAATTTGATTCATTTGTAAACGTTTGGTTTCTTTGTTTAATGGCATATCAACCTTCATGAATAATTTAGTGCCAAAACCATCTTGGTATAAGAACATTAATACTGAATAATTTTGATATTTCGGACTGTTGTCCTCATCTTTATTATGATACGTATAAACACAATACAGGCTACTTTAGCATCTGTTTTTTAATCACCTTTGAAATATGTCATCTTCAAACGATAACCTTGAATTCGAACGTGGTTTCGGAGCTGAAATCCTTACCACTACTTCAAGGGGCTCCGAGTAGCTTAAAATGCCACCATACTTATCGAAAGAAATGTAATTCGATAAAAAAAGGTAAAAATCGAAGAAATTACATTGGTACTATTTAAAACGATAGCTGAGGGATGAATGGGTTAATATCTTTTCCAATGGTATTAGTACTTCGATTTCGCAGTCTAGCTCGTTAGCCACTATACCACAAGGCGAGACAAACAAGAGAGAAAAGAATGAAAAGAGGCGACAATACAAGGCGAGTACCTATCCTGTTAACCCCCCTCCTCCATTTGTTTGAATTTTCGATATGAGGCTTGAAAATTTGTATTATTCAGATTATTGTCTTATTTCTTGTTATATACACAATGTTTCGGCCGACGTGCCTTCCGGCCTTCTTTAAATGAAGGCTCACGATTAAGACATAAAGGCTCTAGAGGTTGACAAGTGGGATCCTTAGTTCGACAAGAACGTTCCTGAGTACGAATAGAAGGTTTCCCAATTGGAGAAGGTTCAGTAGAAACGCCTGAAGATGGCCGGGGGACACATCGGCGAAACGTTGAGTATATAACAAAAGAGATGCGGACAATAGTCCGGGAAATCCAAATAATAAATCCCTCCTCCGGCCAAGGAAATAAATATGAGGAGAAAATGGAATTATTGGTTGTGATCACAGTGTGTTCGGTGACTATAAGTAAAGTAAGTAAAGTCGTCGGGGCGGCCTAAAGTCGGTATCAGCCAATCAGCGAGGGAGTCTATCCCCTTTTCACTAGCGCTAGATCAAGGAGATTGTTTTTGAGTCTGAGGTGGAGCGCCACACTTACCATCAGCTCCTTACTTTACCGCACAGATCCCTGTGCTACTTATACGCTGAGTTGGCGAGGGCCGGTATCGAACTAGGAACCTTGTGGTTCTTGGAGTCTGACAAGGAGCCTAACGAATAAGCTAGATGGGAGCTGCACAAGAATGCTCCGTGGGATCTTAAACAACTTGTAGAAACAACATCCTCGAGGACTTCCCGATGGTAATGATTGATAGGGACGTTTGTCTAGAGATTGTCATGGATATCCGTGCTGCAAGCACGACATGATGATGATGATGATGATGATGATGATATAGGCATCTATCTATGAGTAAAAATTTCACCGAAATCCATCTATGATTTTATGAATACTGAGGTTGATTTACACTGGACACCCATTATTTCTGGCCTTGTGGCACACCTTATATATTTACCAAACTCTCCGCACGAGCAGGATGCGACACAAGGTCAATTTCTTTAACGGGGTTTAACAGGTTTGAATTCAGAGTTTTCCTTCTCCTAGACCGGTTGCCTAACCAAGGTTAAAGAGCCCAGTCAGCCCTACTATTTATCCGTAGCTCGAGGGTGAGTAGGATTCATACCTTTCCCAAGGGTATTAGCTCTAAGTGAAAAGCAATTACAACATCCAGGATTCGAACTCGGGGCGACGAGTCCATTTCCCACGACTTTAACCATTACACCACGCGCTTCCTTATGATTGGTTCATTTGCACAACATCAGACAACTTATGAATCATGTGCGTCTACATCGGAAACGAGACAATCGTTGTCTCCGTACTTGTAAAATTTTCAAAATGCCCTGACCGTACAAAAAATGTCTCTGCATCGGCCACCTTTACCAGCAAGGGCGGACACGCCAGCATAGAAAATGTCTCTTCGCTCGGCTGAATCGTAGTTGTTTTGCGTATGGCAAATGTGCGTGTCTGGCTTCACGGCTCATTGCGTCCAATCTTACCCGTTTTATCTAGTTGGTATCTTAAGATGATGCGATCAATGGAGCGTGACGCGGGAAAGCTGTCAAAAACTGTTTAACCTCTTTCCGGCCAGATCGCCAGGCTTCTTCGATACCTGATAGTAATTACTGATGCGGTAAATTTATGAAGCCAAAAAAAAAAAAAAAACGAAAATTGAACCAGATTGTGGGTGTCAACAAAAGAAAATAAAAAAATCCTGGGCTATTAAAAAGATGTAATTTGCCTTGACTACCCTAGATTTGTGTACGGTTGAATGATGAGAGAAAAAAAGCTTAGCTCCGTCGGCATTTCCCATTGGGCGATGATCAGGTAGGTCGGCTTGTTTCATTGGTTTTTAGGTTGTTTGGATGGTTAATTGGTTAGTTAGATTTTACGGCATGTCAACCCTTGGGTTATTTTATGCCGAATACGTTTTTGTTTTATTTATCTTTGTTGGGTGTTCAATTTTTCTAAAATGATTTTTAAACACCTTTTTAAAAATTCGTTTTTTAATCTATTCAAACCATAGATGGGACCCTAACATGTACTACCACTCAGAGTGGATCAGGGAATAATGGCTATGAATGGGTACTCTACACTCCCAAGAGTTCCAGAACTGGAACCTCACCATTAGAGGCAGTTTAATGTCATACCCAAGACATTAAACTGATTATAGATACATTTCAGAGTGGGCCTGGGAGTAATGGTAATGTAGGGGTACTCCACACTCCCAAGATTTCCAGAAGTAGAACCTCACCGCTAGATGCAGTTTAACGTCATATCCGTCAAGACCCTCAGACAGCCCCTTCTAGGAAAGATATGATATATATATATATATACATATATCTTATTATAATGGAGATTGTGTGTTTTTCTGTCTGTAACCGAAACTATATTACTACTCAAGTCACAATTCCCTTCGTAATTTACATCACATTCTTCACGATTTTATTTATATTTAAACCTCAATTATTAATAAAATTGCTTCACCTTTTTATTAGTGTTGTCCATGTCTACATACAAATAACATGCAATTGTATTTATATATACACAAAATAGCGGTTTACAGTGTGAATGG
>CM042170.1:71932669-71962669 GCA_023376005.1 Doryteuthis pealeii | reverse complement strand
GTCTACTGAAAGTGACAGTACTCATGCTATTTGGCTTATGTTACCGTTGGCGTTTTGCCTGGACGAAACATAATCCTTGAAAATAAATTCTTCTTTCAATTATTTTCTTTCATTTTTAACATACACACACACATACGATATATATATATATATATATATATATATATTATATATATATATATATTACTTGATTTAAAAAGTGATCTGACTTATTTAAATGCATATATAAGCTTTTAATATCATTAATATTGATTAAAACTTATATTACACTTCGAACTTGCATATTTGCTTAAACGATTGGCTTGTCAACATATCGACGTGAGTGTAAATGTAAATATGCCAAAATACTTTTGGTAACATAATTATTTTAAAGATATAAAGTTTGAAGTATACATATATAAAAAAGTATGGGAGATAAAATCTGCCGGTATTTATAAATAAGAAAAAACAAAACAACATACTCTAATAGATAAGTATATTTGTGGTACTAATACAGAATAGGGCTCAAGAGATAATATCTTTAGATGGGTTTCGTTTGGTTTCGTTTGTTTTACGGCATATCAACCTCAGTGGGTCATTTAATGCCGACAAAATTTTGAAATAAATTCATTCTTAATGGATACTCAATTTTTTTTAATAAAACACATTTTTCTATTTAACCCATAGATGTGACCGTAACAGGTACTACCACTCTAGGCCAGAGTGGACCAGGGAGCAATGGTGATGAAGGGGTGTTCCACATTCCCCAAACCTCCAGAACTGGAATCGCACCATCAGATAGAGTTTAACGTCATTCCCAGGACATGTAGACCCTCAGCTACCACCATCTAGCACCCATATGATAAAAAGGGTTGGGGTTTGCCATAAGGGCAATAGGGTTGGGGCAATCATATAGGTGCTAGGGCTTGACGTGACCAGCCGATTGTTCGGAGCGGGCCACTCCAACCGCCCTTCTAGCTTAAGTAATGGTCTCAGTGGAGTGTTGCGGGTCATAGACTGCTCATCCACCTGGGTTCTATCCTTAAGCATCACGGGTCTCCACCCACGGCCACCAAGCGGCCCCATTGGGGGAGTCGTACCCATCTGCAGAGACGCAGTCGGTGCATTCTAACGCCCAGCCAACAGGTCGGATATCTTTAGATTACGTATAAAAAGTTATTGGCGAAAGCCGGTCTCGAACCCGGAGCATTGTGAGTTGCACAGGAATCTGTGCGGTAAAGTGAGGAGCTGATGGTAGGTGTTGCGTTCCACTCCAGATGCTAAGATAATCTCCTTGGTCTAGTGCTAGTGAAAAGGGGATTGACTCCTTTGTTGTCTGGCTGATAGTGACATCGAGCCACTCGCCGAGTTTACTTACCTTACTTTTACTGATGTATAAAAAAGATTACATTTCACGGAAATAACCAGGTAGGGTTAGGTATGGATTATGGTTAGTATTAGGGTCACGGTTAGGGTTAGTATTAGTCTACATCGGGAATTTCAGTAATCTAATGCTATTTATACGTAAAATGTGTTTTTAATGATATTATCTGTTGCGCGCTATTCTGCTTTTGTACCTTATGGCGAAGTTGACATTAATACGTTTCGGTTTATTATAAAACTCTCATCGGGACATTAGGAGTAGTAACAAATATAAGTTGTGAACCTAAATATAATCACGTATGTATTAGTATTATCTGCGTTATTCGGACTATTGTCCTCATCTTCATTGTTATCTGTACAACGTTTTGGCCGATGTGCCCTCCGGCCTTCTTCAGGTATTTCTTGTCGGACTCGGGAAACTTCTTTTCGGACTCGAGAACCTTCTTGTCGTAATCTGGAGCTATCACGGAACTTTGAACCTAACTCTTTATTCAATCCACGGGGGTATCCTATTCTCATAGCTGGGGTAGAGGTCTTTTAGCTGTGTCAATTATTATTCTATATTACTGCTGCCTTAGACCAGGATTGAACCTGCGTATATATTAGTTAGATCTTCCCTTTCGTTTTTTTCTACAAATACCCTTTTCGGATCATCTAATGTTGAATCAAGTCATTTTTTTTTTATATCAGGTTGCTTTATAGTACCTGTTGTTGCTTAAATAGTCGCCCATCTAAGTATGGAGCAGGCTAATTGTTTTTTTATCGTTATGTAAGGCTATTAACTATGATATGTTGATTAGAATCCTTCGAAAAATACGTTATATTTAAAACATTCTGTCGAATAACAATAACATCAGATTTGTTTAAAGAAAGAAAGAAAGAACGCTGTTAATGAAAAGAACTTTTTTCTCTAAAATGTTATTATCTCCTGTCTTTATTTTGAAATGAATTCCAACACTGTTTACACAACAATATATTTATAATGTCCTAATGGAAGTTTTATGAACACACACACACACACACAAACAGACAGACAGACAGACAGACACACAGACAGACAGGACACACAGACACACACACACACACACACACACAGACAGACAGACAGACACAGACACAGACATACACACACACACACAGACAGACAGACAGACAGACACAGACACACACACACACACACACACACACACACACACAGACAGACAGACAGACAGACACACACACACACAGACAGACAGACAGATACACACACATACACACACACACACACAGAGGCGGACACACACACAAACACACACACAAACAGACATACATACATACAGACACACAGACAGACAGACAGACACATACATACACAAACAGCCAGACATACACACACTCAGACATACACACACTCAGACAGACACCCACCCACACACACACATACACAAACAGACAGACATACAGTCAGACACACACACACATTGACAGACCGACAGACAGACAGACACACACACACAAACAGACAGACAGATACACACACAGACATACATACACATACACACACAAACTGACAGACAGACAGACATACATACACACACATACACAGACAGACAGACACACATACACACACATATATATATATATAAATATGTATTTGTGTATATATGAGTGTGTATGTGAATCTGTATATATAAATGTGTTTGTGCGTGTGTGTGTGCGAAATTGTAAAAGTGTAATTTGTATATGTGTGTGTTTGTGTGAATGTGTACGTATGTAGGTAAGCTACTCACATATCTATAACAAAAATAAATAGATAAATAAATAAATAGATAAAAGGTCTCAATTCGATTAGTTGCTTTCTGCTCAGTCGTCGTCGCTTTTTTTTTCTTCTGCCTCCTTTTTTGGCCCGGTGCCAAATCGCGTAACATATCACATTTCTATCAACACAGGGAACGGGCGCACTTACGAAAAAAATACACATGAAATCTATGAATATGAAATATAAAACATACTTCAGAGAATATATATATATATATATTATATATTATATATATATATTGCCGAGAGAGAGAGAGAGAGAGAGAGAGAGAGAGAGAGAGAGAGAGAGAGAGAGAGAGAGAGAGAGAGAGAGGTGTATGATTGGCAAAATGACATGAGGTCGATAAAAAAACGATCATTTATGATTATGACTAAGTGTTGTGTTCTTTCTGTAATTTCATTAAACACACACACACACACACATACACACACACACACACACACACACACACACATATATATATTATATATATATATATATATATATATATGCATATATTTCTCTGTGTGTGTGTGTGTGGAAGAATGTAGAAAACACGGGATGTTACAAAGGATAAATATTTATTATTGCGGATAATGTCGTTGCTATAACATTTTGGTCTTCATGACCCTCTTCAGGACGTGAGATGACTTCTTGCGTCGGATAATTCAAATCTTCTTACTCCTATATATATATATATATATATATATATATATGTATATGTGTGTGTGTGTGTGTGTGTGTGTGTGTGCAAGTTGAAAATGGAAGCGAATCCGACGCTATGTTGAAATGAAAAATAAAAGAAAGAAAATATTGAATGGATAAAACAGGATTTACTTTATTATATTTTACTGACACGTGTTTCGGCCAGCAGTTTATATATGTATACATGTATTCTATCTATTATTATTTTAAATACAAAATAAAATAACAATAATAGAAAAAAACTACAGAAATGTTTAGTATACAAAGAAATAGCGACCTTCGTCAGATTAAATCCTTATTGTTTTAAATAATAAATATATATGCATATGAATGTTTTTATAATTTATATATATATATATATACTCCAAGAGCCGGGTTAGCTCAGTCGGCAGAGCGTTCGGTTAGAAACCACACGGTTCCTAGTTCGATACCGGCCCTCGCCAACTCAGCGTATGAGTAGGACAGGGATCTGTGCGGTAAAGTAAGCAGCTGATGTTAGGTGTGGCTCTCCACCTTAGACTCAAAAACAATCTCTTTGGTCTAGCGCTTGTGAAAAGGTGATAGACTCTCTCGCTGATTGGCTGATACCGACTTTAGGCCATCCCGGCGACTTTACTTACTGTATATGTATATTGTATATGAGAGTTTTATAATTTGCTTGAGACATTCTGTGTATATTTGTCACTGGGCTGTTTCCAGGCTGCTCCGATATTTATGATAAACTGACCCGGAAAGGTTGGAACATACGTGGGTGCTCATGAGACAAAGGTCAGGCCACTGCATATTTTGAAAAGATATATTTTGGCATGTCTTAGCGTTCATAATTTCAAACATTCAAAGAACGCTAGTTTTTCATTTAAAATTTTTTTAAAAATAGACTGACCAACAAATGAGTCTCACAGTCTCCTTATTCTCTGTGATAAATTTATTTTTCCTCAAATTAGCAAAAGCCCTGATGAAGATCTATTGAAACAGATTGAAACACTGCAGCGTTGGCGAAATAAACATCACTCGTTTTATGAACTTGTGTTTTTTTTTCCAAATTTTTCACTATATTACATACTGTCGGATTCACTTCCATTTTTTTCTCTTCACATTTTGGCATGTCTGTCTATAAGAGAAAGATCAAGGAAATATCCGATAGCGGAGAACGCCGAAAGAAAGTTCATCCAAAAACTGTTCTTTGGTGTGTGTGTGTGTGTGTGTGGGGGGGGGGGGTAACTTCGGACCAGATAAATTTGTCCGAATCATATTTTTGGTCACGAAAGACCAAAAACAAAATACTACTGAACAGAAATAGACGGACATAAACTAGAGTTAAAAGACCTATTTGTATGCCAGCTTACACCGACAAGGATAATATCTGCGCCAGTTTAAGTATTCGTATATTTAGAATGTAAAAAAACAACGAAGTATTAGTTATCGTAGTGTAAGGCTCAAGGTTATAATATTTGGTATATATATATATTTACCAACCAATCCGCACGAGTAGGATGTGACACAAAGTCAATTTTTTAAGCGGAGTTCAACAGGTTTGAATTCAGAGTTTTCCTTCTCTTAGACTGGTTGCCTAACCAAGGTTAAAGAGACCAGTCTGCCCTACTATTTACCCATGGCTGAAGAGAGAGTAGGATTCATTCCTTTCCCAAGGGTGTTAGCGCTATGTGAAATGCCAACAGCTTCGTCCAGGAATTGAACTCGCGTTGACGAGTCCATTTCCTACGTCTCTAACCATTAGACTACGCGCCTCCGTAAATATAATGATATTTGGTATAACTTGTTGAAACGAACAAATTCCGACAAGTGTGTTAAACATAACATGGAATAACATATAACATGAAATACACATACAAGGAAGCAAGATAAAAGGACACATTCAATAGTTACGTACATGTACATGGGCCGGGTTAGCTCAGTCGGTAGAGCGTTCGGCTAGAAACTACAAGGTTTCTAGTTCGATTCCGGTCCTCGCCAACTCAGCGTTATGGGTAGTACAGGGATCTGTGCGGTAAAGCAAGGAGCTGATGGTAGGTGTGGGGCTCCACCTCAGATGCAAAAAACAATCTCCTTCGTATAGCGCTTGTGAAAAGGGGATAGACTCCCTCGCTGATTGGCTGATACCGACATTAGGCCGCCCCGACGACTTACTTTACATATAAAATATAGAAGGACTTAAGATAGTCCATAAGGTTGAAGTCACTTACTGACTTTGGTTCGTACGTGGGGACTAGAGGCCCCACGAGGGGGGGGTGTAGACACAAATGTCTAACCCATGTCGTCCAGTCCGAGAAAAATGAGAAAAAGAGAGTGAGAGAGTTTGAATCAGGCGCTTAAATACAACAGACCCCTGGTGGTCAAAACCGGGAACCCAGCGGGAAAATAACTCTTCCAGATCCAAGAGAAGACAATCCCCAACAGTAGTAGTATTCGTAGTTACTGTAAGATACTTTCCAGCATTGAGCATGAATACGAGTTCCCCGGTCCCTAAAAAGCCAGGCTCTTATATACAATTGGAGGAAGTAAGTTTTATAGTTTAATTTTTCTTGTCGGGGCCCCAATTACTTAATGGGACAGTCCAATTCTACATTGAATTCTACTTTGCTAGAAAACATCGATCACAGAAAGTGCACAACTAAGAGAAAAACATGTCAGGAAGTTTTTTATTTTACTTTTTTCGAAACAAATTCTCCCATGTTGGTTTTCTTGACGATTGAATATTTTCTGTTCATAAAATTGAATAATTAATCTAACTAAATTAAACGTAAATAATTACACTGGTGTACAAAATATATTTTTCATCTGAGGCAAGAATGTGAATAGGTGTTTTTTACTAATTTGGGTGTTCTGAATTAAAATTTATAAACAGTTTTGCTTTATCACCTCTAGTTTTCTGTCTTTTAAATAGTCTCATTTTAGTATATACAGAGTATATACGTGCTTATTTTAACAGTTGCTGCAGATTATTACAGATAAAACAGGATAGATAAAGAACATTGACGGAATAAATATACTTGGATGACAAAATGTACACAATTCATATTATCGCAGACAGTTAGAAATGTGTTTTCTTAGATGATCTGCTGATTGCCAGTGCACAACTGGCCAGTGCACTACTGGCTGTTGATTGAGACGTGTTGGCTACGCTTAACTGCTAAAATCCGTCTTGATTATATATATATATATATATATATATATATATATATATATATATATAATGTAATGCTATCACTTACATTTATTGCATAATAATTAAAAAAGAACACATAAGTCACACAATATTAGAAATTAACCCTGAATGCATATACGCCTTTATATACAGTATGTGTACAAAATGTACAGTATGCATATCTAAAAAACTAGAGGTGATGAGTAAAAACGGATTTCAAATCTGAATTCAGCACCCCCAAATTAGGTTAAAACAGTTATTTTTGTGCTTGCCTCAATTTCTTTGTAAACCAGTGTTATTTTAGGAAGAAAAATGATTAAGTTTAATAAAATTAATCCATACATAAAACTATGAACATAGGTATTTTTATATCTACATAGAATCTCTCACCTTCGTGGTATTTTAAGTTATGTCTTTTTCTCATATTTGAGGACCAACTAATGCCACCAAATACTAAAAGCAGACTTATGTTTACTAATAATTTCTTTTTTTACACAAACGATGGTCCCGACGATGGTTTGATAAAGAACGGAAACGTTATAGTGTCAGCTCAATAAACATCAACCTTTTTTCATTTTTTAAATAAAATTTCATATACTAATACAAAATAAATAAAGACGCTCCGGGCGATGTAAAAATAGATTTTTAAAACATATTGCCTGAGGGGTGAGAGTAAAAAATTCAATGTCAGCGAGTTTGTACACTAAGTAAAATCATCAAATTTATTAAAGGATTAAAATATAAAACAATTTGAAATGTAAACTTTAAATATGTATTCAAATAAAACAAACTATATATAGATATATGATACCAGTCATGTATCTATTAAAACTTGTTTTTAAAAAACAATGAAGACTGTCTAATGCTGCATGCTCAAATTTTGAGTGTATTTATTCTATGTTATGACGGTTTGGGGTAATCACTGCTGACGTCAAAGCAAGCAGTGACGTAATTTTTGTTACAGACAAAACCCGGAAGCGAATCTCCATTATTAATAGATATGAATATATGTAGAAATTGCAATACTTTGGCAATACCTCATGTCAAACTAAAGCTCATCAAAAATCATATTTGGGTTGCCTATCTGAATCGTAGATTGAGAAAGCAATCTGGTTGGAGTGATCCATCAAGGCGTATCACATCAAATATTGGATGTGTTATTGTCAAGGGAAATATGCAATAAAACTTCATTCGGAGATTGCAGACACCTTAATTTGAGTCTCCATCAGGTTGTGATCAACTGCATCCCAACTTATTGCCAACATTCATTTGCACAAAAGTATTATATACATCCCGAGACTGGGCCTAACACACAAACGCACCCCCCACCACACATATATATATATATATATATATATATATATATATATATATATATATATATATATATATTTGGAGGATATGTGCTTAATTAAACTCATACCTAATTTTGAAAAATAATTAGTTAATAATTAATGAATTTAGGCGGGCATATATGTTCAAATGTAAGGCTAAACAAATCGAGAAAATGTCAATCCCTGAATGTACATTTCGACCTATTAGTTCTCCTCAGCAATGTACATTCAGGGATTGACATTTTCTCGATTTGTTTAGCCTTACATTTGAACATATATGCCCGCCTAAATTCATTAATTAATAACTAATTCATTTTCAAAATTAGGTATGACTTCAATTAAGCACATATCCTCCATATATATATATATAAAGGAAAAGTTGATTTACTGGTGAATTTGGTCACGATGGTTAGTAAGTGTGGAATTCAGAGGGGTAAGTCAGTGATATAACAAATACAGAGTGCTCAATACTAAGTAGAGCACACTTATCTTCAGGGTTAAATCCAAAAAAATAATTTCACGTGTGTGGTCATTGTATTAAAATGTTCAAACATTTTAATGCAATGACCACACACGTGAAATCGACTGCTATCAATCGGTGTCTCCATTAATTCAGTGGATTTAACCCTGAAGATCCTTATGGTGAAACTCGAGTAGGTTATCTCTTGTACCCATTTTATAATATATATATATATATATATATATATATATATGGTTATCACTGCGTCACATGGTGAGTTAGTGGTGGACCAAGTGCGGTTTTATTAGAGTGCTCAATATTAGTGATAAAGCTGTTATATATATATATATATATATATATATATATATATATATATATACTGTTAAACTCTACTGACAATTCTTGTCGGACGAGTTTTTGTTCCATCCTTTCTAACTGTCTGCTCGTTTTAAAAGCGAGACAACGGAAACATTCCACCAGTTCTACACCTGATGATGGCACAAAGATATGCAGAAAGCGCTCGTGAAAAAACCTTTGGTGGATTGCTACACCGATTCTACCCAAACATTAAAAAGATAGCCAGACAGTTAGAAAGGATCGAACAAAAACTCGTTCGACAAGAATTGTTAGTAGAGTTTAACAAAACATGTTCAAAAGAAAAAATGCTGCTAATATATATATAATTTAATATACCAAGCATGTTGGTAAATCCTCGCGGTGAGAAAAAACCCAGCAAATAGTTTGATTGTAAAAATATACTACCAAACGTCAACCGGGGAGAAAAAAATTTTTGAAAAAAAGAAAGACCAAGATATTCGTACCAACAAAAAATAATCTATTGGTACAATATTTGGCCAAAAGAAAAAACAATGTATATGTATATATATATGTATATAAGATATATATATATATATATATATATATATATATATATATATATATATATATAACCGCTAGGAGAATAGCTAATAAGTAAAAAGTGCTCAATACCTAAGTAGAGTATACTATATATATAAGTACACAAACACACACACAACACACACACACACACACACACACACACACACACACACACACACACACACACACACACACACACACACACACACACACACACACACACATATATATATATATATATATATATATATATATATATATAAGTCATCCGCCGACACCATGATTCGACGTTTCACGTCTCTTCAGTGTGGCTAGACACAGCAACTACCTCTGACTAGATATATATTACATATAAGTTTTTCTGATATCAGTTTTCATGCGTTTTATGCATTATTCAGACAGAGGCTCTATTTGATGAATGCATAAAAAGACTAATACATGGGGTCACAAAAACAATATTTTGTCTGTGATGTTGATAGCTTTTTGATTTAGTGTGTCCTGGGACGCACATATTTGCTTTCTATGAGTCCCCCAGAAAATTTATGGGTCCCAACTAAAGCCGGCTAACGCCTACCTGGTAAACTATCCGGTGTAATTCGTTTCTAAGAAACTATTGAAATGTATTTACAGTTAGCTTGAAATGGTAAGGAAGAAAAAAGAAAAAACGCTGGGACGCATGGGTACTATTCTACTGCGTCCTTTTAAATTTATGCGAGTCATCTGTTTTGTGCCATGTGATATCCTATGATATCCTATGATTCCTGTCTATTTTTGTTATTCAATAACTTCTACGATATCTCATCGTTTAATCTTTCCTCTGATCAATGTCGATATATTTTTTTTGGTTCAGTTTGAGTTATTCCTGGCACGGCTCAAACCTTTGATCTCTATGTGACTCTGAATTTCTCTAAGTAATGTTAAATACCTGAACAGAGAGAGTATCAAGTCAAGTTTAAATATGGTCATATACGAAGACATAGGGACTGTTCAACTGTAGCATAAGAGAAGATAGGTTTAAAGACGAACAGAAATAAGACACAAGCAGAGTTGAGCCGTAATGTCATGAAACAATATCAAAAATAGAAAAAAAAGTTGCTGAAGAAGTTTGGACTATTTCTCTAAATGTTTGAGACGAGGCTTGATAATTAGTATTATTTTGATTATTTAGTCAATTTTCCTCATCTTTATTGTTATCCTTACAGCTTTTTGGCCGATGTGCCCTCCGGCATTTATTGAAGTCAGTCAATATACTGTTGGTTTGAACAACAGCAACTGGCTAAGCACAATTGAAGCAGTGCCCAAGACAGTTTGTATTTTATGGAAATAAAGAATAGTCCATTCATGCATTTGGGTAATTCCATTCCTTGAGTCCTGATTGGCTGCTTGGTTTCTATGATGTTGTGGAGCTTCATAAATACCCCGGTATTCTGGAGTAGTATTGCAGCAAGATAGATTCGTATTCAGTTGCGATTACTTGTTGCATTGTCTTACCAATTCGACGGTAATTGGAAATTAGTTTGATTATTCTACAGAATTCCTCAGGTATTTATTGTCGTACTTTGGAGCCTTCTCGAAAACGGGAACTTCTTTTCGAACTCCGAAACCTTCATATCGTAATCAGGAACCATCATGGAACTTGGAAACCCAACCATTTATTTAATCCACGGGGGTATCCTGTTCTCATTCCACTAACCATAGCTGGGGTACAGGTGTTAAGCTGTGTTAATTATGATTCTATATTACTGTTGCCCTTGACCAGGATTGAACCTGCCATCTAGAGATAACACTTAGAACTGTCTTCACCCAACGTCTTTATCTACTACGCTATGTGTCAAATTGGACAGGATACCCCGGTGGATTGAATAAAGGGTTGGGTTCAAAGTTCCGTGATGGCCGAAGCCGCTGGACACAGGTTTCCGAAGAAACCGAGTAAGTATACTAACCAACCGACCCTTACCTACCTGAACTACCCGGCCTCGGCTGGGGGTCCAGTGCGCTTCGGCCACTGGACCGGTAAAGTAAAATTAATAGTGTCGATCCCAGAGGTCTTTCCCCCCAGGCAACACCTGCCCCCTTGACTTAAAGGGGCTGGGCTGGGCTGGATTTATCGCCCAGCGCCTGTGGCGCCCCCTTGAGGAGCGCGGCGAACGGGATCGACGCAATTTTTGTTAGCCTACATAAAAATGAGACCTTTATGTCCACGTCATACAAGTAGGGTATGAGGCAAATACCTACTTACCAACCGACCCAATTGTGTGTATGAGAAAATATACTGAATGGACCAATCCATTCATAGCAACGCATGTAACGCAGATGATTCCATTTTTTTTTTGTGGTTTGCACTCTTATAATTTTCTTGCTAAGCAAAGATATTCACACTGGCCTGAATTATAGGTTCATCATAAAAGTCGAATGTCAAATGCTCCTTGAATATTTCTGCGTCTACTTAACTTTCTCGTAAGGCGGACACACAATCATTATTAGTAGCAACATTGCCCTGCTAAGCAACGATGCTTATACAAAGGTCAAGGCAAGTATTGTTTACTGTATACCCTTTTCATGGATCGCCCTAGAAGCGATGGGGCGTGTCAAACAGAAATAGCAGTGCATTACAATCACTATGTTTGTTGATTGGTTGGATTCAACGATAGGATCATTTTAAACCGAACACGTTTTGTTTTATTCATTCTTGGGGTACCCAATTATTTTTAAACTCAATTTTTAAACACTTTTTTAGAACCTATTGCTTCTAATTAACCCATAGATGAGACCCCAAAAACGTACTACCGCTCCGGGTCAGGGTGGATCTGGGAGCAATGGTGATGAAGGGGTGCCCCACATTCCCCAAACGTTCAGAACTCGAACCTCGACATCTGTTAGTTTAACGTCTAAGGTTGCATGCTCAAATTTTGAGTGTATTTATTCTATGCTGTGACGATTTTGGATAATGTGACATAAGCAGTGAGATAGTTTCCGTTACAGACAAATAGAGACCGAATCTCCATTATTAATATAATAAATATATAAGCATATTTCTATGTATTCCATGCCGCTACCTCAGTATATATAGATATAATGAGTGTGTCCTACATATATATATATATATATATATATATATATATATATATATATATATATGAGTATAGATTCATTTCCTTTCTCTTAACTTATGTATATATATATGTGTGTGTGTGTGTGTATCCGACACACACATACACACACATACACACACACACACACACACATATATATATAATATATATATATATAAGTTATAAATCTATATATATATATATATATATATATATATATATATTATATATATATATATATATAAATAAAGTCGTCGAGTTGGCCTAAAGTCAATGTCAGCCTGACAGCAAGCGAGTCTATTGCTTTTTCACTAGCACTAGACCAAGGAGATTGTTTTTGGAGTTTGAGACGGAGTCTATCGCCACCATCAGATTCTCACTTACACTGCACAGATCTCTGTTACTCTGCATCAGGTTCCCTGTGTTACTCATAGTTAGGGCCGGTATCGAACCCGGAACCATGTGGTTTCTAGTGGGACGACCTACCGACTAATATATAAAAGTCGTCGGGGTGGCCTAAAGTCGGTATCAGCCAATCAGCGAGGGAGTCTGTCCTTTTTCACTAGCGCTAGACAAAAGATTGTTTTTGCGTCTGAGTGGAAGCGCCACACCTACCATCAGCTCCTTAATATAATCAACTTTGTTTTCAACGATTACAGAGCAACAAAAGAGGTTGGTTGGTTGGTTTTTAACAACATGTCAGCCCTTTAGGGTTATTTTATGCCGAATAGAATTTTGGAATTATCTGCGTTATTCGGACTATTGTCCCCATCTTCATTGTTATTTGTACAACGTTTCGGCTGATATGCCCTCCGGCCTTCTTCAGGTATTTTTTGTCGGACTCGGGAATTTTCTTGTCGTAATCGGGAGCCATCACGGAACTTCGAACCTAACCCTTTATTCAGTTCACGGGGGTATCCTGTTCTCATTCCGCTAACCATAGCTGGGGTAGGAGTTGTTAATTATTTTTCTATGTTTCTGCCTCTACTCAGGATTGAACTCGGGATCCAGAGTGATAACTGTCACTTAGAACTATCTTAACCTAACTACCTTATCCACTAGGCCATGTGTCCAATTGGATAATAACGCAGATAATACTAATCCTCAAGCCTCATCTTAAACATTCAGAGAAATAGATTTTTTGGAGTATTCATTTTTTTAACTCAATTTTTTATCTATTAAACACACACACACACACACACAACACACACACACACACACAAAATGACAATCATTATTAGCAGCAACATTGTCCTGCTACACATCGATGCTTATACAAAGGTCAAGGCGAGTATTGTTTACTCTATCCCCTTTTCCTGGATCGCCCTAGAAGCGATGCGACGTGTTAAGCAGAAATACAAATCAAATGAAACCTTTCACGTTCTGAATTTTCACAATTTAATTTCGGTTTATTCAAAATGAAATATTCTTATTTACCGGGAGAAACGCGTAAATCTAAATCCAGTTGTCGCGTGTTGGTGGAGGTTGGAGTTAATTGCCAGCATCTTTTATTTTCTTTTTCTTTCTTTTTTTTCCCTCAGGCTCGAGACTACACTACTTGTCGATTTATTCACAATAACAATTATGCTTCTAGCTTCGTTCACAGCTGACTGTATATAATTGCTTAAAATTGTTTTTGTTTTTTTTTAATTAAGATATGAAAAAATGATAGTGATCGTAAATAAATGTGTACGACAGAAACAGAAAAGGGCTATGTCCAACATAAACAAAGGGGAACCACTCTTGACTGATAAATTATTTATTTATTTATTTATCTACTAGGAAAAAAGAAGACGAGGTTAGGGTTAGGGTTTAGAGTCAGGTTATGGTTAGGGTTTAGGGTCAGGGTTAGGGTTTAGGGTTAGTTTAATGGGGAAATAAATAAATAATTTATCAGTCAAGAGTGGTTCCCCTTTGTTTATGTTGGAGTTATAGGAAATAACCGGCCAAGTTTTAATGCATGTATAGGGAAGGCAGTGTATTAATGTATGGTATGTAAATATGTCTCGTTATATCAACGTGCAGAGAGAGAGAGAGAGAGAGAGAGACAGACAGACAGACAGACAGACAGACCAGTGAAGCGTTATTTGGCCCTATGTTATATCAACATGAAGATGGAGGGAGAGGAGGAGAGACAGATGGAGAGAGGGAGATAGATAGATATATAGATGTAGATAGATAGATAGATAGATAGATAGAGAGAGAGAGAGAGAGAGAGAAAGAGAGAGAGTTGCATGTCGGAGACTGCTCAACCAACAGGATTCCGTCTTTAAGCATCATGAGGGATAGATAGAAAAGGAGAAAGAGAGAGAGACAGAGAGAGAGGGGTGATAGACAGAGACAGAGACATAGATAGAAAGAGAGAGAGAGAGAGAGAAAGAGAGACAGGGAGACAGAGAGAAGAGACTGACAGACAGACAGAGAGATATATAGATAGATAGAGAGGGAGAAAATGAGAGAGAGAGAGAGAGAGAGAGAGAGAGAGAGAGAGAGAGTCATCGATACCCGTGAAGCCAGCACAACCAAATGATGATGTTAAAGGAAACTTTAAAATTCTAAAAAGCGTAACTGCATTTAATGTTAAAAAAAATGATATTGTATAACATCATTAATATGGTAAAAATTAATATCATATTATATGACATTTTTGTTAAATTAATGAATTCTAAAAATTTCTTTATTAACCCCTCCATCCTTCCGTTTATTTTTTAGAATTTTTTAACGGTAAATAAACATACTGGAATATAAAATCATTTACAAAATCAGAAAAATACAGAATTGTCTCCCTTAGATTAAATAGAAAAGTTACCTCCCTTTGAATGTGAAATTTTGTTGAATCTGTTATCGAGAGTTTAGTATTTTCTTAAGTGATTCCAAAATTAATCTGGCATCATCATCATTATTATCATCATCATCATCATCAATTCGTGCTTGTTACCATGACTCTGTCCCGCCAATCGTTCCTATTGTACCTGGCAAGTCCTTAGCAGCGCATCCAGTGTCCGTACATAGCTGTTCTATGTATCCCCCACCCCACACACACATCAAACAGGATGCGATTCAAGGTCTATTTTAATTGGAGTTTAACAGATATGAATTCAGAATGTTATTTCTCCTAGACCGGTTGCCATACGAAGGTTGAAGATTCCGTTGCTACCTGTTGGAACGGCCTCCCTGGAACGACGCGATTTATTTTTCCTCACTCGTCGGTTCATTTGCTGAAGCTCTTGGACCTCGGGAAACGTATAAATCCAATATTATCCATCCAGCTATGGGTAAATAATGAGGTGGACTAAGGTCTTTAACATTAATTAGGCAACCAGTCTAGGAGAAGGAAAAATCTGAATTCAAACCTGTTGAACTTCACTTAAGAAATTGACAATGTGTCACATCCTAATTCATGTGAAGGGATTGATAGATATACAGTGGACCCTCGGTCCTCGAACATAATACAATCCAAAATAGTTATTTCCTAACTCCAACATAAACAAAGGGGAACCACTCTTGACTGATAAATGAATTATTCATTTTCCCATTAAACTAACCCTAAACCCTAACCCTAACCCGAACCCCGTCTTCTTTTTCTTAATAGATCAATAAATGAATAGATAATTTATCAGTCAATAGGGTTCCCCTTTGTTTATGTTGAGTTATCGGAAATAACCGAAATGGATTTATGAGTTCTTGACCATCAGATCCGTTTTATGTGATTAGCAACAAAACACGCCCCCAGGCGGTTTAAAAATTAATTTTTAAAGATATTTACTGATGTAAGCGGGGGTTGATGATTCAATGTCGGAGAGGTTGAATCATAAGTAAGTAAAATCATCAAATTTATCAAAGGAATAAAAACAAACAAAACAAAAAACAACAATCAAAAAAATATATATCACAATCTGAGATGGAAATTTAGTTCTGTCTCCCTCAAATAAAATGTTGCTTGTATCTATTAATTATCAATCAAATAATTATTTTGAATATTATGTACATAAATTTTACATAAGATCGTTGGTATTTATTAATTTGTGAATTTCTTTTTAGTTAACATCTTATTACTAACGAAAAGAGCGAGAGTATAAAACAATTTTTAAAATCGCTTACTCAAATTTTGAGTGTAAATAACACAGGGTTGTTTTTTATTCTATGTATTAACGATTTTGACTTTGAATTAAATACTCATTAACAGACTTACGCAATCATTGAGAATATTAGGACGTAAGCTAAGATGTAGTTTTGGTTACAGACAGAAAGACACCCACCCTCCATTATTAATAGATATGGAAAAAGATTGTGTATTTGCCTGTCTGTAATCGAAACTATATCACGATTCAAGTCACAATTCCCTTTGTTATTTACGTTACATTCTCCATGATTTTATTTTAATTTAAACCTTAATAATTGATAAACTAGTTTTACGTCATTAATACTCTTGGCCTTATCTGCATACTAGATATTTACGGGTTAGACACAAGGCCCTATTAATATGGGACCACCGCAGCTCATGGGTGGTGAGTGGAAAAATTGCGTTGATCCGTTCGGCATTCCCCCTCAAAGGCAATGGGCAATAAACCCAGCCCTGCCCCTTTAAATCGAGGGGTCAGATTTGCCTGAGGGATGGCCCCCTGAGATCAACGATGTTAGCTTGTAAGGCCCAGGGCCGAAGCCACTGGATCCCCGGTCGAAACCCGATTTAGATTGTTGGACATATCTACATACTAATAATATGCAATTGTATTTATGTATACAACAAAATAGCGGTTTACAGTGTGAACAGGAAGGCTAATTTGCATATTGATATTAAAAATTTGATTTTAATAAATATGTTCTTAGTATTATTGATGTCTAATTGTTTGTTTTTATCTCAATTAATATGAGCAAAAATCTCGGGGACAAATCTTAAAGAAATCCATTAACAAGAAGAAATAATTGTAATTTTATTCTTTACTTCCTATTTTAACGAAATAATTAAATCAGGAAAATTTAGTAATAAAAGACGGGAGTGATAGAAGAGTAACTTTCAGTTGTTCTATTTTTCAATTATACCCGCCTCTGTTTCAAATATTTTATCTGCATTCTTATTTAGTTTTATTGGCCTTTCTAATTCAATATAACATTTTATTATATTAAAATTTAAATATTTGTACCCGGAGGGTGCATATATATTCTAGCAACAATAATAATAATAATAAAAAAATTCAAACTGTGTGAAATACACCCAATCTCCGTCTATACATATATAAAGGGCAGTTGTGTATGTCCGAAGGAAACTTCGAAAACAAAACAATTAACGACAAAGTAAATATACATTCACTATCACCAGGGCTTGATTTTTGAGCAAAAAATAATGAAGATTTTATTTATATTTGGGAAGATATTTAAAAATTAAAATTTGTATAGTAACAAAAGGTAATTGAAATATGATGTTGATTGATTGAATTAATCGCCTCATTTATATTGTATTTTTTTTTTATTGTAAATTATTGAATTAAAATTTCTTACTATATTGTTATATATTTACGTTGGGATTTTATGTGGCATCCAGTGAGGTTCTAACTTGTGATAAGTAATAATGGATCTGCGAGACTAACTTTTTAAAAATCCCCCCTCTACCCAGGCGACGCCAGGTAGCCGCTTCTAGTTATTAATAGATAAGGAAAGACCTGTGTTTAAACAACAGATAATATATAAAGATTATATAAAAGTTGGACCATATGACCTTTAGGCACCCCTTTTGCGATCTCGATTCGTAGGGACACTTTTCTCATTTACACCGTCAAAATCTAGTTGTTTGTTAGGGGTTAAGGTTAGGGTTAGGGTTAGGGTTTAGTTTTATAATAAAAAAAACCTCTAAAAATCACTGTAAACAATTAACCAGATTTTAACGGTGTAAATGGAAAAAATGTCCCCACGAATCGATATCGCAAAAGGGGTGCCTAAAAGTCATATGTTCCTAAAATTTTAAGAGTGTGACATTGATTGAATTAATCGCTTCATTTATATTGTATTTTTTTTTATTGTAAATTATTGAATTAAAATGTCTTACTATATTGTTATATATTTACATGGGGATTTTATGGGGCATCCAGTGAGGATCTAACATGTGATAAGTAATAAAGGATCTGCGAGACTAACTTTTTAAAAATCCCCTCTCTACCCAGGCGACGTCGGGTAGTCGCTTCTAGTTATTAATAGATTTAATAGATAAGGAAATACCTGTGTTTAAACAACAGATAATGCTAAAGATTATATAAAATTTAAAAATAAATCAACCTCTATTTATGTTTCATTATTTATTTTTTGTGTTTTTGTTTAGGTCAATAAAAACCAGATGGCTAACACAGCAAACGCAGTTAGCGTGGCGACCACACCACCTACGGCCACGACACCCACCACCGCCAATACGGCAACTACCCCCGATGAAAAAGACTTCAGACAGCATCCAAAAGCAGGAACGAGGGCCTTGTTAATCGAAAAGGTGAGTCACAGCAATTTTACTTTATAAAAAAATAGTACAAAATAAAAAACGCACTCCGGGCGATGTAAAAATAGATTTTTAAAACATATTGCCTGAGGGGTGGGAGTAAAAAATTATTATTATTAATATTATTATTAGTACAAAATAAAAAAACGCCCCCCCCCCGGGCGATGTAAAAATAGATTTCTGAAACATTATTGAAACTGGGGAGTGGGAGTTGAAACTGAGGAGTGGGAGTTAAAAATTCAATGTCAGCGAGTTTGTACCCTAAGTAAGTAAAATCATCAAATTCATTAAAGGATTAAGAAATAAAATAATTTGAAATGTAAACTTTAAATATGTATTAAAATAAAACAAACTATATATAGATATATAATACCAGTCATGTATTTATTAAAACTTGTTTTAAAAAACAATGAGGACTGTCTAATGTTGCATGTTGAAATTTTGAGTGTATTTATTCTATGATTTGTGGTAATGTGACGTAAGCTATCAATCTTTGATAAATAAAAATCGGTTATTTCCTATAACTCCAACATAAACAAAGGGAACCACTCTGAACTGATAAATTAATTATTTATTGATCTACTAGGAAAAAAGAAGACGGGGTTAGGGTTAGGGTTATGGTTAGGTTTAGGGTTAAGGTTAGAGTTAGGGTTTAGGTCAGTTTGATGGGAAAGTAAATAATTTATCAGTCAAGAGTGGTTCCTTTTTGTTTATGTTGGAATTATAGAAAATAAACTAAAAAATTTCTATTTAAAAAATTAAAAAATTAAATTTTCAAGGGAGATAATTAATCGTATTTTTTCCCGAGTTTCTCCCTTGGCATATTTTTTTGTTTTAATTCACGAAAAGTCAGGGTTTTTTTTTTTTTAACTATACATATTATACTATTAACGTATTAGTGGATATTAGTTTTTCTTTTTAATTAACAATAAATCTAATAATACCCGATGAGACACAAACATTTTTTCTTTAATAACTAAACATTTAGTTCACATAAAATATTCTTTTTAAAAATCTAGATTATTTAAATTGATATATTCTATGAAACTAGAATGTTCAACGACAGTGTTTCCCCGAAAATAAGACAGGACTTCAATCCAAAATATAACACTAGGGCTTATTTTCGAGGGATGTATAAAGACGCAGGACAATTTTTTTAGCCAAAATTTTGGGAAAAAAAATGTATCCTATATACCGTCAAATACGGTAATTATTTGAAAGAGAACTGATTTGAGAGAATCTAGAAAAAGTCACGCAAGGGCTCCACGATGAGACAAATCAAATTTTTGTTTGCAAAAAAAGAATCATTATATTGAAAAAATATTTAGTATTTTATCGGCAAATCTTGTTTAGTTTATTTCCGGGTCATGTAATGTTTTCGTGAGATGTTTTCCTAAACGTTTAATGAATTTATGAATAGGACTGTTAATATTTTATGAATTTATGTCTAGACTGACTAAACATTTATTTTTCAACTTTGTATAATTTATTTTTGTTGTGTAAAATCAACAACATTCTTAAGGTGCAAACTATTGATGGTCGTTAAAAGACGGGGGGGTGGTTGAGAAAGATTTGGCAATTGTATTGTGTGAGGACACTGACTATATCAGATATGATTAGTCTTAAAGAAATTTAAGATTTGTTAGTTTTAGGAAGTCCAATAATATTAGGAGCTACAACGTGGTAATCGATTAATAAGGACCAGTTTCACACACACACACACACACACACACACACACACACACACACACACATACACACATTATATATATATATATATAATATATAATATATATATATATATATATATATTATATTACTTCATTTTAACACCTTATCACAGAACCATACACACCTCAAATGCATCTTATTAGAACACGCATTTCCAACAACGCAATCTAGAAAACAATCAGAAACTAAATGGATTCTAAAATTACAAACGCACGTGAAGGGATTAAACGCAAATATCGGAATTCTCCGTTATTACAAATATTTCACAGACTCACTGTCGATAACAACAGAGACAAAGAAACCGTTAAACAGTAATAACATTTGACAAAGGGTAACTAACGAACCTGAAAATTTATGAGAAAAATAATTAAAAAATAAGTGAATCCAATACTCATAATATCGAGTTCATTCATTTATACATTTTTAATGCTTCATAATAACGCCCAATTTAAAAAAACAACATTTTTTAAATATATATATATATATATATATATATATATATATATATATATATATGAAAATGAATGGAAGTGAATCCGACAGTGTGAAATAAATATTTTAGAAAAAACAAACACATGATGTTAAAATTCGCTAACAGAAATCTGTTCGACCCTTTATTGAAGTGGTCTTCATCAAGAGCGAGTTGTGGTATGATAGAGAAACGGTGTGAGTGGACCGTTATAAGACGAAAGTGGTGCAGATGAAACGTTCAATATTATAGCCGGAATTTTTTTTTTTAAATTAAAAAAAAACAATTTTTTCAATTTAGAAAATGCATATTCTGTTTTGAAAATAAAATAAAATAAATTTTATTTTATTTTATTAAGTCAGAAGCATTATAGTCCACAAAGAAAACTCAAAAGTGTTTGATGTAAATTTATTTTATTTTTTATTTCAAAACAGAATATGCATTTTCTAAATTTTAAAAAAAATAAATTTAAATTTGAAAAAAAAAAAAAAAATTCCGGCTATAATAAAAATATTTTTTTTTTAAATTTAGAAAATGCATATGAAAAATGAATGGAAGTGAATCCGACAGTGTGAATACAATGCAAATACAAAGTGCTCAATACGTTAGTAGAGCAAATTTATTAAAATATAGATACAAGTAATAATCTACTCTAGTTTCAACATAAGGATCTTCAGGGCAAAATTGACTGAATGAATCGAGATACTGATTAATTGCAGCCGACTACACGTGTGTGTTCTTCGCGTTAAACGGTTCGTAATGAGGAACGCTGGTTTAACGCGAAGAAGACACACGTGTAGTCGACTGTAATTAATCAGTATCTCGATTAATTCAGTTGATTTAACCCTGAAGATCCTTATGGTGAAACTCGAGTAGGTTTTCACTTGTACCTATATTGTAATAATATATATATATATATATATATATATATATATATATATATATTGGGCAGTAAAATATGGAAAATAAATCCGACAATATTAAGAAATTTAAAAAAACAAGTGTTTCCGAAAAATAGATGAATTTATTTATCGATGTTTTAAAAAAATTTCGGTTTCATTAATCCTTCATCAGGATGTATCTTGGGGTGAATAAATTGATGGATGTTTTATAGATGACAGGAGATGAAAATATAGATTTACTGTCATCTATAAAACATCCATCAATTTCTTCACCCCAAGATACATCCTGATGAAGGTTTAAAGAAACCGAAATGTTTAAACATCGATAATTAAATTCATCCTATTTCGGAACATTTGATTTTTTTCAAATTCTTAATATATATATATATATATATATATATATATATATATATATATATATATATTATATATTGTGTGTGTGTGTGTGTGTGTGTGTGTGTGTGTGTGTGAAAATAAAAATTGGGAACTTAATCCGACAGTGTAAATATGATATATAGAAAAAACAAAGGATGTTTACAAATCCATGGGCTCATCAGAAGAGAATGTTGTAAACCGTTTCGGGCCTTTCTCTCTACGGTTTATATATATATATATATTTATATATATATATAATATATATAATATAATATATATATATATGTTAAACCAAATGAGTCAGATATACCTACTAATTGTTTCGCCTAGTAAGTAAGTTCGAACTCCAGTCACACTATTATGTTCCCTTTCGGATTAATACACTTGGGAAAAATATGAACCCTCTCACCCACCAGCTATGGGTTCAATAGTACGTATATAACGGTATCTCGATAAGGATGACTTTGGCATTAGATAACACAAAAAGGTTGAAATGCCATTAAGAAAAAAACACGAAAAACCTAACCCAGCCATCTTGACCAAGCTGAGAAATTAGCTGTATGCTCTTGTAAGTTTGTAGAATTATACACAGATTTCCTTAGTAAAGCACATGGACAATATTGTGCAGCACCCAGTGAGTTCTTTATCTCCCAAATCCATCTGATGACGTGAGTCTCTAAGCCAATGTGAGTCCCACTTCTGGGGTTAAGACTTGTCAATAAATAAATAAGATGCGAATAATTATTACTATAGAAATGCATTGTAAATGATTTACTATAAAAATGCATTATATGTAAATTTACAATAGAAATGCATTGCAAACAATCTACTATACAAAATACATTGCAATGATTTGAATGCATTATAAATATTTTTTCTACTTTAATGCATCACAAATTAATTTACTATAGAAATACATTGAATATCATTTATTATACTAATACATTACAAATAATTCAATATAGAAATGCATTGCAAAAAATGTCGATAGAAATGCATTGCAAATAAATTTACCATTGTAATGCATTGCCTAATATTTACTATTATAAAAGCATTGTAAAATCATTTATTATACAAATGCATTGCCAATAATTTACTATATAAAAGCATTGTAAATAATTTAGTATACAAATGTATTAACAATAATTTACTATATAAAGCATTGTAAATAATTAGTATACAAATGCATTACCAATAATTTACAAAAATAAAATAAAAAAAAAAGGGCAATTTTGTTTTTTTAAAAAAAATTTAAAAATTTTTAGTATACAAATGCATTACTAATAATTTACTATATAAAAGCAATTTAGTATACAAATGCATTACCAATAATTTACTATATAAAAAGCATGTAAATAATTATATACAAATGCGATTCCAATAAATTTACATTGTAAATAACTTCAGTATACAAATGCAATTACCAATAATTTACTAAAGGAAAGCATTGGCAATCATACCCTATTCAAATGCCATTGCCAATAATTTACTACAGTAATCTATCGGATATCATTTACTACAATGCATTTCATTTTCCATTGTCATTTTCCAGTTTCCAGTTAATTTTGAATTCTAAACCACACTTCTTTGCAAAAATTATAGGCTATGCCTATTCATCGTGTAACACAATGAGAGCTATTCCACACTCCCCAATCCCCATGTATATAAAACTGTTACTTATTTTGGGACAGTTATCTATTCATATTTGGGTCATTGAGCTTTCAATACTGCATAATATGACAGAGAATAATTAATAATTGATTCAACAATGCCTCCCTGGAAATAATAAAATTCTGGTATCTTTCGTTTCGAAAAAAAAAAATGAAATATTTCATTTTTAAATATTCCTTATAATCTATACTTATTATGTATGCATGTGATGTATAAGGGCGGGTATACGTTTGCTGAATATAATAAGCGCGTGATGGCAGGCGAGTGGGCTAATGGATATCGTTTCGTAAGAAACGGACGCGGCGCAGACGAGTTCAAAATCCTTGCGAGGCTGGTGCATTTTACATTGCTTAAAACACCCTTGCGAAAAGTATTAGTAACATCCCACCATTCAGTCGAACAAGGATCTATTATAGTGGGGAAACCACGCAGCAAGTCGAAGCTCATGCGTTGTTAGTGATCAAGAAATTCCTGAATTCCGTCGAACATTGCCTCTTTTAGAGGGCACTTCAGGCCACTGGCAATAAAAACCCAGCTCTGCCCCTTTTAGACGGAGTGGGGGGACAGGTGCTGCCTAGAGGATGCCTTCTTGGGGCACGCTAATACATATATACCGACTGAAGCAAAACTGCCACACCAGGGACATTCGTACACAGAAAAGTATTGCATTCTATTTCTCTGTCCAGCTATGGGGTAAATATTAGGAATTCTTTGCATACTTTTGATATGTATACAGCGGGGAGCCCAGAAAAAAAATCAGAAACCCACAAATTTTGTAATAAACTGTTAATTTTAAACTTAGGGTTTGCGTTAGGCTTAGGTTAAGGTGGGGTGTTGTGTTTTGGAAAACGCCCTAAGCTTGGTTATTTTTTGTTATTGTTTTTTCAAGTGACACCGCTTCGGCTACGGATTTCAATCGTAGCTGGTGTTTTTTTTTTTCAGCAGCCACCGGCTAGCGGTTTTGAGGCAGCGCGAGGCCGGCCGACGCGAACACCGCGAAGGAGTATCTTTTCTCTTGTTCATTTTCTTGTTCTTTTGCCTCTCGACTTTTTAAAAATATTCACCTTATTTCATTTCCCGTTTTTGTTTACTTCTCTTTGTTCTTCTCCTTGTTCTTCTTTGCACTTCTACGTTTTTTGATATTCTCATCCATGTTCTTGTTCTTGTCTTTTCATCTCTTAATCCAGTGTATTTACTGGTTGTGTGCATCTGTGCGCGCCTGTGTATGCTTTGTGTGTGCGTATTGTATAAATATCAGTCCAACCCATTAAATAAATGACGAACTATTTCGCAGGCCTTCACGAAAACTTCCACGAGGGAGCACACAATATATAATATTCTTTGTTCCAGAATTCCGTGCCGATAAGGAAACGGCCAACAGCTTCCTCTGATAACAGAAGACACTTGCCACGAAATGACGTCATTCTTAAGGAGAAAAAGAAAGCCATCACACAGCCAATGAAGAAAGAGGATACCACTATATAATATATAATATTATATATATATATGTGTGTTGTGTGTTTGTGATTTGTGTGTGTAGTGTGTGGTGTGTGTTTGGTGCGTGTGTGAGGTATCCAAAACTTGGTAGTAAGGGATGATTCATATGAGATATCTAAGACACACTGTATTATTATTGAATGATCCAGTATGTTATAAATACAGTGAATCTTTAAATCACTACAGAGAGCTCAATGTATAATAATCTTTTTTAGTTATATAACAGAGCAATTATTTATCCTGAAAGGAAGAAAATATTTATCTTTTGAAAGGAAGGAAAACTCAACACGTGTCTATTCCCGATATATATTATATATATAGTATTATATATATATATGTGTGTGTGTGTGTGTGTGTGTGTGTGTTGGCGTGGCGGTTGTGTGTTTGTATGTGTGTATATATATGTAATATATTTATAAAGAGAGAGAGAGATGTCTGTGTGTGTGTATTTGAGAGCAGAGAGAGAGATGAGAAGAGAGAGAGTGAGTAGAGAGAGAGAGAAGAGAGAGAGAGAGAGAGGGGCTTGAGAGAGAGAGAGAGAGAGAGAGCAGAGAGAGAGAGAGAGAGTTGAAAATAAACAGGGAACACAGAAAGGATTACAAGAAGAATTAGAAAAAATGTTAAAGACGAAAGTAGGTGATAAAACAAAGGGGGAAATCTTTAGCTAAGGATCAAATAATAATCAGATCTTATTTCCAATGACACCCAGCCTCAATGGTTTAGAAACATTGAAAAACTAAATTGCAAGAAACAAAGAAACTAAATGAAACAAGTCTATATATATATATATATCATATATATATAATATATATATATATAATATAATATATATATATAAGGGAAAGAAAGTATAGAATGGATAAAATAGGATATTTTAATTAATTTTTACTTACACGTGTTTTCGGCTCAGGAGTTTATCCATGTGTACATTATTCAGATCTATTATTATTTTTAAATAACAAATTTAAATTAAATTCTATTATAATGGAGATTGTGTGTTTTTTCTGTCTGTAAACCGAAACTATATTACTACCAATTCCCTTAGTTATTTATATCACCATCCTCAATGATTTTATTTTTATTTAACCTCAATATTAATAAAATTGTTTTACATTATTAATACTGTTAAACCATATCTATAATATTAATTAAAGTAAAAGTGGAAGACTATAGTAAATAGTTGTATCAACCAACTAATGACAGGTGTCTTACAGTTGTGTGTCGCAGACAAAGAGAATAATTATAAATAAGGACTAAATTATGCATATTGATATTTAAAATTTGATTTATTTAAAATAATGTAGTAGATCCATAGACTATTAAGAAGAGTAATAATGACTATGAATGGAATAAAATCTTAAACTGTTATGTGTTTGTATTTCTTACACTGAAGAAAATAGACCGACATGTAAAGTCCACTGATACTATGTGTAATGCTGTGAAAGAAAGAAATGTCGAGAGAATCTAAATTAAGAATAAAATAAACATGTCATGATTAAATTATATTTTAACATGTCCATCTTTAGAGCACTACAACAGTACTGTAGAAAGTCCTTAGAAATAAAAAGTTAACCAAACAATGGAAGAGCAGAGCAGTGATGTAGAGAGCAATCAGAGTAAGATTTTCTAAAGATATAGTTACTATAATATATAAAATACAGTCATGGTAAATCATTCTCCTCGTGTTGGTGCGAAATCTATTACTATTAATCATACGTTATTCTTATTAGTAATTATTCAATGTAGCACTGTATATGCTTATGTGATATCTTGAGATATGGCATCCGTAAATATCACATTATAAATAACAATCTGTAAAAAATACTAATGTGCATATATAATTATTGCTTACTTACCGAATAAATTAACAAGTCATATTAGATAAATATAAATGCCTAGACAACCATTTCAACACACTAATATAATAATCAACTCTTGCTTTTCATAACCTAAACTCCGAATCGACTTTTCTGTCGAGAGTGAGCCGATCGAGTATTACCGTGACTTCGAACCACTACATCTATCAGACCGATGATTACTAAAATTTTTTTCCTTGTTTACGAAGAACAATTATCACCGGCGGGCTTCGACAGCGAAATGCGAATTTTATTTAAAAAATAAGGATTTACTCTGAGGAAGAGTGCATCGCAGTGATATATCTGTGTGCGAGCAGAACATTATCACATCTCATTTTCCTGGCAGCATCCTTATTATAATAGTGGTTTCGGCGTGCTCCTATCTAATAGACTATGGTCACAAAACCATTGATAACTAACAGAATTGATCGGAATAAGTGTACACGTTGTAGTAAACTCCTGACCGAAACAACGTGTAAGTAAAATTAATTAAAATATCCTATAGTCACTTTAGGCCACCCCGATCTGAATAGATGTACCTCCTCATACATCCTGAACGCCCTCATATAACTCTTAAAAAAGCCTAAGAGAGCTAACGATTAGGACAGTAATATTATAGTGTATAAGTCAATTAACAAAAATAGTTAATTTAGGTATTAAGATGAATATTTATCACAACTTGGTAAAGAAAGAGTCGATAGTATCGTATATGTGATAATATCTAGAGAAATCCACTGCTAAACTATATAATGTATGATCCGATATTGTGTATAAATTTACGCTGAAATCTTTAAATCGACTGAAGAAGACTCAATGCTTAAAATAAACCATTTGAGATTTATCAATAGTACAGTACCGCTAAGTAATTTATCAAATAAAGGAAGTGAAGAGAGAAACATCAACACCGTTAATCCATAATTAAATGTAATTAATATTTCGACCAAAATTGAGGCCATTATAAATCTAAGTATTTAAACCGGCTCCCCAAATTTTCGTCTCAATCAGATGGGTCTCAATCACTTATGGACAAACACATCACAAATATGTAAATTATAATAATATATATATATATATATATATAGTATAATAATATATATAGTATATATATAATATAATTGGACTGGTTTACCTCAGTTCGTAGAGTGTACGATAACCGGGAGCCATCCACGCAACTTATCAGCCGAAAACGTTGTACAGATACAATGAAAATGAAGGACAATAGTCCGAATAACGCAGATAATTTAATCATCAAAGGCCCTCATCTTAAACATTCAGAGAGAAAGCCGGCACTTTTATTTGATAAAAGATTTAAAAGACCTACCAGTTAGAATTTCTTAAATAAAGGAAAGTTAAATGCTTTTAATAAATCTAGGGATTTCCTTTTTCAGAAATACATTCGTCACCCGCTCCAGGGTTTTTTGTGAAATTGAAATTGAAAATCTTCAAGCCATATTAAAGTCTTGTGTTTCACATCGTCCCCTTTTTTTTATTATCGTCAATTATAGGGTTGCAAATAGCCAAAGGGGTTGTTGCCATTTATCAGATATTAACAGAAGCCGATAAGCTGAGAAGCGATTTTAGTTCGTTTAAATATGAAAAATAGGCAGAGAATGTTTGGAAAATTATAAAAACTAGAAAATATATGCACCCTTTCGCGGCGTGCAAGTATTTAAGTTTTAAGTAATAAAATATTTGTTATTAAATTTAGAAAGGCTACTGAAAACTAAATAAGAATGACAGATAAAAGATTTGAAACAGATGAGTATAATAAAAGATTTGAAACAGAGGAGTTAATAAAAAATGGAACAACTGAAACTTTACTCTCCACACTCTCGTCTTTCATTGTTATTTTTCTAATTTAAATATTTAGTTAAAAGAGAAGTAAGAATAAATGGACAGTTATTTCTTCTGTTAAATGGATATCATTAAGATTCATTGAAGAGAATTTTTGCTTATATTCATTAAAAATAAAAACAAAACAGTTAGAAACAATAATTACTAAGCACATATTTATTAAATTCGATTTTTTTTTTAATATTAAGATGCAAATTAGGCCTTCCGTTCACACTGTAAAACTGCTATTTTGTGTTATATATGAAATACCAATTGCCATGTTGTCAGTATGTAGACATAGTTAACAGTATTAATAATGTAAGACAATTTTGATTAATAATTGAGGTTTAGATAAAAAATAAAATCATGGCAGAATGCTGACGTCA
>CM042170.1:71922797-71932569 GCA_023376005.1 Doryteuthis pealeii | reverse complement strand
AAGGAATCGGTAATCGAACCCCGGAACCCGATGTGTTCCTAGTGATGACCTACCGACTAATATATATAAAAGTCGTCGGGGTGGCATAAAGTCGGTATCAGCCCAATCAGCGAGGGAGTAAGTCCTTTTTTCACTAGCGCTAGACAAAGGATATTGTTTTTGCGTCTGAGGTGGAGCGCTACACCTACCATCAGCTCCTTAAAAATATAATCAAGTTCATTTTCAACGATTACAGAGCAACAAAAAGAGGTTGGTTGGTTGGGTGGATTTTAACAACATGTCAACCCTTTAGGGTTATTTTATGCCGAATAGATTATCTGCGTTATTCGGACTATTGTCCCCATCTTCATTGTTATTTGTACAACGTTTCGGCCGATATGCCCTCCGGCCTTCTTCAGATATTTCTTGTCGGACTCGAGAATTTTCTTGTCGTAATCGGGAGCCATCACGGAACTTTGAACCTTACCCTTTATTTAGTCCACTGGGGTATCCTGTTCTCATTTCGGTAACCATAGCTGGGGTAGGATTTGTTTTAATTATTTTTCTATGTTACTGTCTCTACTCAGGATTGAACTCGGGATCCAGAGATAACTGTCACTTAGAACTATCTTAACCTAACTACCTTATCCACTAGGCCATGTGTCCAATTGGACAATAACGCAGATAATACTAATCCTCAAGCCTCATCTTAAACATCAGAGAAAATAGATTTTTTGGAGTATTCATTTTTTTAACTCATTTTTTTATCTATTAAACAACAACACACACACACACACACACACACACACACCACACAAAATGACAATCATTATTAGCAGCACCATTGTCCTGCTACACATCGATGCTTATACAAAGGTCAAGGCGAGTATTGTTTACTCTATCCCCTTTTCCTGGATCCCCTAGAAGCGATCGGGACGTGTTAAGCAGAAAACAATCAAATGAAACCTTTCACGTTCTGAATTTTCACAATTTAATTTCGGTTTATTCAAAATGAAATATTCTTATTTACCGGGGAGAAACGCGTAAATCTAAATCCAGTTGTCGCGTGTTGGTGGAGGTTGGAGTTAATTGCCAGCATCTTTTATTTTCTTTCTTTTCTTTTTTTTCCCCTCAGGCTCGAGACTACACTACTTGTCGATTTATTTCACAATAAAAATTATGCTTCTAGCTTCGTTCACAGCTGACTGTATATAATTGCTTAAAATTGTTTCTGTTTTTTAAATTTAAGATATGAAAAAATGATAGTGATCGTAAATAAATGTGTACGACAGAAACAGAAAAGGGCTATGTCCAACATAAATAAAGGGGAACCACTCTTGACTGATAAATTATTTATTTATTTATTTATCTACAAGGAAAAAAGAAGACGAGGTTAGAGTTAGGGTTAAGGGTTAGGGTTTAGGGTTAGGGTTAGGGTTAGTGTTTAGGGTTAGGGTTAGGGTTAGGGTTAGTTTAATGAGAAAATAAATAAATGATTTATCAGCCAAGAGTGGTTCCTCTTTGTTTATGTTGTACTTATAGGAAATAACCAGTCAAGTTTTAATGCATGTATAGGGAAGGCAGTTTATTAATGTATGGTATGTAAATATGTCTCGTTATATTAACGTGAAGAGAGAAGAGAGAGAGAGAGAGAGAGAGAGAGAGAGGAGAGAGAGAGAGAGAGAGAGAGAGTTGCATGTCAGAGACTGCTCCACCACCAGGATTCCGTCTTTAAGCATCATAAGGGATAGAGAGAAAAAGAGAAAGAGAGAGACAGAGAGAGAAGGAGAGAGTAATAGACAGAGACACATATGGAGACAGACAGACAGACAGAAACAGAGACAGAGACATCAGATAGATACATAGATACATAGATAGATAGATAGAGAGAGGGAGAGAGAGAGGGGGAGAGAGAGAAAATGAGAGAGAGAGAGAGAGACAGACAGACAGACAGACAGAAACAGAGGCAGAGACAGTAGATAGATAGATAGATAGATAGATAGATAGATAGATACATACATACATACATACATACATACATAGAGAGATTGAGAGAGAGAGAGAGAGAGAGAGAGAGAGAGAGAGAGAGAGAGAGAGAGAGTCATCAATACCCGTGTTGCCAGCACAACCAAATGATGATGATAAGGAAACATTAAAATTCTAAAAAACGTATCCGCATTTAATGTTCAAAATTCTTAGCTGTTCAGCTACAAAAAAATAATATTGTATTAAATCATTAATATGGGTAAAATTAATATAATATTATATGACATTGTTTTTAAATTAATGAATTCTAAGAATTTCATTATTTTAACCCCACCACCTCCCTTTTATTTTTCTTTATTTTTGAACGGTAAATAAACCTACTGGAATAAGATAATATAAAATCATTTACAAAATCGAAAAAATACAGAGTTGTCTCCCTTAGATTAAATGGAAAAGTTACCTCCCATTGAATATGAAATCTGGTTGAATCTGTTATCGAGAGTTGGGCATTTTCTTAAGTGATTCCAAAATTAAGCTGGCATCATCATCATCATCATCATCATCATCATCATCATCATCATCATCATCATCATCATCATCATCAATGTTCTCATGACCCTGTCCCGCCAATCGTTCCTATTGTTCCTGGCAAGTCCTTAGTAGCGCATCCAGTGTCCGTACATAGCTGTTCTATGTATCCCCCACCCCACACAAACACCAAACAGGATGCGATTCAAGGTCTATTTTTAATTGGAGTTTAACAGATATGAATTCAGAATTTTCTTTCTCCTAGACTGGTTGCCATACCAAGATTAAAGATTCCGTTGCTGCCTGGTGGAACGGCCTCCCTGGAACGACGCGATTTATTTTTCCTCACTCGTCGGTTCATTTGCTGAAGCTCCTGGGCCTCGGGAAACGTATGAATCCAATATTATCCATCCAGCTATGGGTAAATAATAAGGTGGACTAAGGTCTTTAACATTAATTAGGCAACCAGTATAGGAGAAGGAAAACTCTGAATTCAAACCTGTTGAACTTCACTTAAGAAATTGACAATGTGTCACATCCTAATTCATGTGAAGGGATTGAGAGATATACAGTGGACCCTCGGTTCTCGAACATAATACAATCCAAAATAGTTATTTCCTAACTCCAACATAAACAAAGGGGAACCACTCTTGACTGATAAATGAATTATTCATTTTCCCATTAAACTAACCCTAAACCCTAACCCTAACCCGAACCCCGTCTTCTTTTTCTTAATAGATCAATAAATGAATAGATAATTTATCAGTCAAGAGGGGTTCCCCTTTGTTTATGTTTGAGTTATCGGAAATAACCGAAATGGATTTATGAGTTCTTGACCATCATATCCGTTTTATGTGATTAGCAACAAAACACGCCCCCAGGCGGTTTAAAAATTAATTTTTAAAGATATTTACTGATGTAAACGGGGTTGATGATTCAATGTCGGAGAGGTTGAATCATAAGTAAGTAAAAATCATCAAAATTTATCAAAGGAATAAAAAACAAACAAAACAAAAACAACAATCAAAAAAATATATATCACAATCTGAGATAGAAATTTAGTTCTGTCTCCCTCAAATAAAATGTTGCTTGCATCTATTAATTATCAATCAAATAATTATTTTGAATATTATGTACATAAATTTTACATAAAATCGTTGTATTTATTAATTTGTGAATTTCTTTTTAGTTAACATCTTATTACTAACGAAAAGAGCGAGAGTATAAAACAATTTTTAAAATCGCTTACTCAAATTTTGAGTGTAAATAACACAGGGTTGTTTTTTATTCTATGTATTAACGATTTTGACTTTGAATTAAATACTCATTAACAGACTTACGCAATCATTGAGAATATTAGGATGTAAGCTAAGATGTAGTTTTGGTTACAGACAGAAAGACACCCACCCTCCATTATTAATAGATATGGAAAAAGATTGTGTATTTGCCTGTCTGTAACCGAAACCATATCACGATTCAAGTCACAATTCCTTTTGTTATTTACGTTACATTCTCCATGATTTTATTTTAATTTAAACCTTAATAATTGATAAACTAGTTTTACGTCATTAATACTCTTGGCCTAATCTGCATACTAGATATTTACGGGTTAGACACAAGGCCCTATTAATGTGGGACCACCGAAGCTCATGGGTGGTGAGTGGAAAAATTGCGTTGATCCGTTCGGCATTCCCCCTCAAAGGCAATGGGTAATAAACCCAGCCCTGCCCCTTTAAATCGAGGGGTCAGGTTTGCCTGAGGAATGGCCCCCTGAGATCAACGATGTTAGCTTGTAAGGTCCAACGGACGAAGTTCACTGGACCGGTGTTGGACATATCTACATACTAATAATATGCAATTGTAGCGGTTTACAATGTGAACAGGAAGGCTAATTTGCATATTGATATTAAAAATTTGATTTTAATAAATATGTTCTTAGTATTATTGATGTCTAATTGTTTGGTTATATCTCAATTAATATGAGCAAAAATCTCGCGGAAAAATCTTAAAGAAATCCATTAACAAGAAGAAATAACTGTAATTTTATTCTTTACTTCCTATTTTAACGAAATAATTAAATCAGGAAAGTTTAGCAATGAAAGACGGGAGTGATAGAAGAGTAACTTTCAGTTGTTCTATTTTTCAATTATACCCGCCTCTGTTTCAAATATTTTATCTGCATTCTTATTTAGTTTTATTGGCCTTTATAATTCAATATAACATTTTATTATATTAAATTTAAATATTTGTACCCGGAGGGTGCATACATTTTCTAGCAACAATAATAATAATAAAAAAATAATATGAAATTCAGACTGTGTGAAATACACCCAATCTCCGTCTATACATATATAAAGGGCAGTTGTGTATGTCCGAAGGAAACTTCGAAAACAAAACAATTAACGACAAAGTAAATATACATTCACTACCACCAGGGCTTGGTTTTTGAGCAAAAAATAATGAATATTTTATCTATATTTGGGAAGATATATAAAAATTAAAATTTGTATCGTAACAGAAGGTAATTGAAATATGATGTTGATTGATTGAATCAATCGCCTCATTTATATTGTAGTTTTTTTATTGTAAATTATTGAATTAAAATTTCTTACTAAATTGTTATATATTTACGTTGGGATTTTATGTGGCATCCAGTGAGGTTCTAACTTGTGATAAGTAATAATGGATCTGCGAGACTAACTTTTTAAAAATCCCACCTCTACCGAGGCGACGCCGGGTAGCCGCTTCTAGTTATTAATAGATAAGGAAAGACCTGTGTTTAAACAACAGATAATACATAAAGATTATATAAAATTTGGACCATATGACCTTTAGGCACCCCTTTTGCGATCTCGATTCGTGGGGACACTTTTCTCATTTACACCGTGAAACTCCAGTTGTTTGTTAGGGGTTAGGGGTTAGGGTTAGGGGTTAGGGTTTAGTTTTATGATTTAAAAAAACTCGTCTGCTAAGAATTAACCGGATTTTGACGGTGTAAATGGAAAAAAAATGTCTCCACGAATCGAGATCGCAAAAGGGGTGCCTAAAGGTCATATGGCCCAAAGTTTCAAATATACAGATCAAGACAATTTTCTCATTTACACCGTCAAAATCCGGTTGTTTGTTAGGGGTTATTGTTAGGGGTTAGGGTTAGGGTTAGGGGTTAGTTTTATAACTAAAAAAACTCTAAAAATCGTTTGTTAACAATTAACCAGATTTTGACGGTGTAAATGGAAAAAATGTCCCCATGTATCGAGATCACAAAAGGGCTGCCTAAAAGTCATATGGTCCTAAAATTTTAAGGGTTTGACATTTGAAAAGAAATCAACCTCTATTTGTGTCTCATTATTTATTTTTGTGTCTTTGTTTAGGTCAATAAAAACCAGATGGCTAACACAGCAAACGCAGTTAGCGTGGCGACCACACCACCTACGGCCACGACACCCACCACCGCCAATACGGCAACTACCCCCGATGAAAAAGACTTCAGACAGCATCCAAAAGCAGGAACGAGGGCCTTGTTAATCGAAAAGGTGAGTCACAGCAATTTTTATTTATAAAAACTAGTACAAAATAAAAAACGCACTCCGGACGATGTAAAAATAGATTTTTAAAACATATTGCCTGAGGGGTGGGAGTAAAAAATTATTATTATTAATATTATTATTAGTACAAAATAAAAAAACGCCCCCACCCCCCGGGCGATGTAAAAATAGATTTCTGAAACATTATTGAAACTGGGGAGTGGGAGTTGAAACTGAGGAGCGGGAGTTAAAAATTCAATGTCAGCGAGTTTGTACCCTAAGTAAGTAAAATCATCAATTTCATTAAAGGATTAAGAAATAAAACAATTTGAAATGTAAACTTTAAATATGTATTGAAATAAAACAAACTATATATAGATATATAATACCAGACATGTATTTATTAAAACTTGTTTTAAAAAACAATGAGGACTGTCTAATGTTGCATGTTGAAATTTTGAGTGTATTTATTCTATGATTTGTGGTAATGTGACGTAAGCTATCAATCTTTGATAAATAAAAATCGGTTATTTCCTATAACTCCAACATAAACAAAGGGAACCACTCTTAACTGATAAATTAATTATTTATTGATCTACTAGGAAAAAAGAAGACAGGGTTAGGGTTAGGTTTAGGGTTAGGGTTAGAGTTAGGGTTTAGGTCAGTTTGATGGGAAAATAAATAATTTATCAGTCAAGATTGGTTCCTTTTTGTTTATGTTGGAATTATAGAAAATAAACTAAAAATTTCTATTTAAAAAGTTAAAAAATTAAATTTTCAAGGGAGATAATTAATCGTATTTTTTCCCGAGTTCTCTCCCTTGGCATATTTTTTGTTTTAATTCACGAAAAGTCAGGGTTTTTTTTTTTTTACTATATATGACTAAAATTATACCATTAACGTAATTAGTGGATGTTAGTTTTTCTTTTAATTAACAAATCTAAAAATACCCGATGAAACACAAACTTTTTTTTTCTTTAATAACTAAATATTTAGTTCACATAAAATATTCTTTTCAGAATCTAGATTATTTAAATTGATATATTCTATGAAACTAGAATGTTCAACGACAGTGTTTCCCCGAAAATAAGACAGGACTTATATTAATATTCAATCCAAAATATAACACAAGGACTTATTTTCGAGGGCAATTTTTTGAGCCAAAATTTTTGAGCCAAAATTTTTGAGCCAACATTTTGGAAAAAAATGCATCCTATACGGTAATTATTTTTAAGAGAACTGATTTGAGAGAATCTAGAAAAAGTCACGCAAGGGCTCCATGATGAGACAAATCAAATTTTCGTTTGCAAAAAAAGAATCATTATATTGAAAAAATATTTAGTATTTTATCGGCAAATCTTGTTTAGTTTATTTCCGGGTCATGTAATGTTTTCGTGAGATGTTTTCCTAAACGTTTAATGAATTTATGAATAGGACTATTAATATTTTATGAATTTATGTCTAGACTGACTAAACATTTATTTTTCAAGTTTGTATAATTTATTTTGTTGAGTAAAATCAACAAAATTCATAAGGTGCAAACTATTGATGGTAGTTAAAAGACGGTGTGTGTGGGGGGGGGGGGTGTTTTTCAGAAAGATTTGGCAATTCTATGGTGCGAGGACACTGACTATATCAGATAAGATTGGTCTTAAAGGAATTTAAGGTTTGTTAGTTTTAGGAAGTCCATTAATATTAGGAGCTACAACGTGGTAATCGGTTAATAAGGATCAGTTTGCGACACACACACGCGCGCACGCACACACACACACACGCACACACATATATATATATATATATATATATATATATATATATATATGTATATATATATATATATTACTTCATTTTAATACCCTATCACACAACCTTACACACCTCAAATGCATCTTATTAGAACACGCATTTCCAACAACGCAATCTAGAAAACAATCAGAAACTAAATGGATTCTAAAATTACAAACGCACGTGAAGGGATTAAACGCAGATATCGGAATTCTCCGTTATTACAAATATTTCACAGACGCTGCCACTGTCGATAACAACAGAGACAAAGAAACCGTTAAACAGTAATAACATTTGACAAAGGGTATCTAAAGAACCTGAAAATTTATGAGAAAAAATAATTAAAAAATAAGTGAATCCAATACTCCATAATATCGAGTTCATTCATTTATACATTTTTAATGCTTCATAATAACGCCCAATTTAAAAAAAAACATTTTTTTAAATATATATATATATATATATATATATATATATGAAAAATGAATGGAAGTGAATCCGACAGTGTGAAATAAATATTTTAGAAAAAACAAACACATGATGTTAAAATTCGCTGACAGAAATCTGTTTCGACCCTTTATTGAAGTGGTCTTCATCAAGAGCGAGTTGTGTATGATAGAGAGAACGGTGAAAGTGGACAGTTATGAGACGAAAGTGGTGCAGATGAAACGTTCAATATTATATCCGGAATTTTTTTTTTTTTAAATTAAAAAAAAACAATTTTTTAAATTTAGAAAATGCATATTCTGTTTTGAAAATAAAATAAAATAAATTTTATTTTATTTTATTAAGTCAGAACCATTATAGTCCGCAAAGAAAACTCAAAAGAGTTTGATGTAAATTTATTTTATTTTATTTTCAAAACAGAATATGCATTTTCTAAATTTAAAAAAAAAAAAAATCCGGCGATAATAAAAAATTTTTTTATCTTTATTTTAGAAAATGCATAGGAAAAATGAATGGAAATGAATCCGACAGTCTGAAATAAATATTTTAGAAAAAACAAACACATGATGTTAAAATTCCGGCAAATACAAAGTGCTCAATACGTTAGTAGAGCAAATTTATTACAATATAGATACAAGTAATAATCTACTCGAGTTTCAACATAAGGATCTTCAGGGCAAAATTGACTGAATTAATCGAGATACTGATTAATTGCAGTCGACTACACGTGTGTGTTCTTCGCGTTAAACGGTTCGTAATGAGGAACGCTGGTTTAACGCGAAGAACACACACGTGTAGTCGACTGCAATTAATCAGTATCTTGATTAATTCAATGGATTTAACCCTGAAGATCCTTATGGTGAAACTCGAGTAGGTTATCACTTGTACCTATATTGTAATAATATATATATATATATAATATATATATATATATGGGAGTAGATATGGAAAATAAATCCGACAATATTAAGAAATTTGAAAAAAAACTAGAGTTCCGAAAATAGGATGAATTTATTTATCGATGTTTAAACATTTCGGTTTATTTAAACCTTCATCAGGATGTATCTTAGGATGAAGAAATTGATGGATGTTTATATATGACAGGAGATGAAAATATAGATTTACTGTCATCTATAAAACATCCATCAATTTCTTCACCCCAAGATACATCCTGATGAAGGTTTAAAGAAACCGAAATGTTTAAACATCGATAATTAAATTCATCCTATTTTCGGAACATTTGATTTTTTCAAATTTCTTAATATATATATATATATATATATATATATATATATATATATATATATATATATATATAAGTTAAACCTAATGAGTCAGATATACCTACTAATTGTTTCGCTTAGTAAGTGAGTTCGAACTCCAGTCACACTATTATGTTCCCTTTCGGATTAATACACTTGGGAAAAGTATGAACCCTCTCATCCCCCAGCTATGGGTTCAATAGTACATACATACGTATATAACGGTATCTCTATAAGGATGACTTTGGCATTAGATAACAC
>CM042170.1:71900297-71917797 GCA_023376005.1 Doryteuthis pealeii | reverse complement strand
CCAAAGGGGTGTTGCCATTTATCAGAATTACAGAAGCCGATAAGCTGAGAAGGATTTAGTCGTTTAAATATGAAAATATGGCAGAGAATGTTTGGAAAATTATAAAAACTAGCAAATATATGCACCCTCCGGGTGCAAGTATTTAAGTTTTAATGTAATAAAATATTGTATTAAATTAGAAAGGCTACTGAAACTAAATAAGAATACAGATAAAAAGATTTGAAACAGATGGAGTATAATAAAAGATTTGAAACAGAGGGAGTATAATAAAAAATGGAACAACTGAAACTTACTCTTCCATCACTCTCGTCTTTCATTGTTATTTTTTCTAATTTAAATATTTAGTTAAAAGAGGAAGTAAAGAATAAAATGACAGTTATTTCTTCTTGTTAATGGATATCATTTAAGATTCATTGAAGAGATTTTTGCTTATATTCATTAAAATAAAACCAAACAGTTAGAAATCAATAATACTAAGCACATATTTATTAAATTCGATTTTTTAATATTAAGATGCAAATTAGCCTTCCCGTTCACACTGTAAACTGCTATTTTGTTGTATATATAAATACAATTGCATGTTGTCAGTATGTAGACATAGTTAACAGTATTAATAATGTAAGACAATTTTATTAATAATTGAGGTTTAGATAAAAAATAAAATCATGGAGAATGTGATGTCAATAACTAAGAGAATTGTGACTTGAGTAGGAATATAGTTTCGGTTACAGACAGAAAAACACACAATCTCCATTATAACAAGATTTATACTGTGGTACCTCGACTTACGAGTTTTCCGAGTTACGAGCAGTCCCACAGTCGATTTTTTGCTATGTGTTGTGATCAAAAATTAGAGGTACGATTCCCTGGGTCGATTTTTTAAAATTTGAGTTACGAGCGAGCTTTAGATACGCTTATGTTAATAAGTTCACTAACAAAGTCTAAGTTTCCAAATTTATTATGACAAAGAAAATACAGTGGTAACATGACTTGCAATTACCTCAACTTACGTGTGTTCCGAGTTACGAGATGTCACACGGTCAGTTTGTTGCTCTGTGTGTAGAGAACTAAAATTTGAGGTACGAGCGAGCTTCAGATACGCTTATGTTAATAAGTTCACTAAAAACATTGAAGTTTCCAAATTTATTACGTCAAAGAAAAATATTATTGGACACATGGCCTAGTGGATAAAGGAGTTAGGTTAAGACAGTTCTAAGTGACAGTTCTTCATTTTGCCAAAGAATAAATACAGTGGTACCTTGAGTTACGAGTATTCCGAGTCACAAGTTGTTACTCTTTGTTTTGTGTTGAGAGCTAGAATTTGAGGTACGAGCGAGCTTCAGATACGCTTATGTAAATAAGTTCACAAAAAAACATTGAAGTTTCCAAATTTATTACGTCAAAGAAAATTACGATCGTGCCTTGACTTACGAGCGATCCAACTTACGAGGTTTCCGAGTTACGAACTGTCACTCGGTCGATTTTTTGCTTTATAATTTAGAGCTAAAATTTGAGGTACGAGCGAGCTTCAGATACGCTTATGTTAATAAGTTCACTAAAAACATTCACATTTTTCAACTTCTTGTCTATAGTGAAAAATGGGTTGGGTGATAAGGAGCAGGTGACGGTACGGCTGTTTTTCTCGTGGGGTGTTGTTTTCACGTTTTGTTTAGGACCACACGCAGTATTCTTGTACAGCTTCCATCTAGTTTATTCTCTAAAGTGCTTCGTTTGGGTCTAAGTGGTGCAGCCGTACAGCAGCACTGATACGACAACGGCTATTGTACGTCTTTCTAATGATATTATTTGATGAGTCTGGAAAGACGCGTGTATGCTTAGCCGACGAGTCCTGATTGGTTCGTTTGGACTGAAGAGGGTTAATGATATCCATTCCAATAAGTTAAAAGAATTGAAGAGAAGGTATAGTGAAAGCGAATTCGTTAAGATAAGAGATTATCCGCTGTAAGTGGATTACATTTTTCTGCAGATAAAGCCAACAAAATTGTTTGCTAGAATCTTCAGTTCTCTGATAAAGAAATTTACGTCGGCAAAAAAAAATTGTTATCGTAGTATCTATTAGGGCGAGTCAAAAGTTTTTCAATATTTTGTGTTGTGTATATCACGTGATATCACGTGACTGCATCCTACGCATTCGCTGGCAAAACAAAAAGTGCCCAAACACTGGATCGAGAAAAATATGAACAGCATGTTCGCGATCATCTTTCTCTACACTTTTTCTCATCTTTCTGCCTGTTGATTTTTTAAAATCCCTTTTTGCTATTTCACTGAATATTTGATATGAGGCTTCATGATAAGTATTATCTGCGTTATTCGGACTGTTGTCCTCATCTTCATTGTTATCTGTACAAGGTTTCGGCCGATGTGCCCTCAGGCTTTCTTCAGGTATTCCTGAGTTCGAAAAGAAGGTTCCCGAGTCCGAAAAGAAAGATGTAGCTCTCCACCCCAGACCAAAACAAAACAAAACAATTCGAGTAAGAGGAACTCTTCGAGTAAGACGAACAAGACTCTGGACACTGCTGGGGAGGGACGATCTCATAAGTGACGTTCACCTGATGCGCCCTAGTTGTGACCTTGTTTCACATCCTGCCTGTGGCAAACGGGACGGAGGAATGTCTACCCATGGAAAAAGTACGAATTCAACGATGCTCACTCCAGTGATGGGTAAAGAGTAGGGCAGAGTATGGAAACTTTTCTATGTAAAGGAAAACTCTCAATTCAAACCTGTTAAGCTCCTATTAAGGAATTGACTTAGAATCAACTTCTACTCCAGTTAACGTTTTCGGTGATATTGGATGCATAGGAAATATATAAAAAGTGGCTCCCGATTACGACAAGAGGGTCCCCGAGTCCAAAAAGAAGGTTCCCGAGTCCGACAAGAAGGCCGGAGAGCACATCGGCCGAAACGTTGTACAGATAACAATGAAGATGAGGACAATCGTCAATAGGACAATACGCAGATAATATTCAGCCTTTTTGCAACTTTTCAGTACAAATCTTCCGCGCTTTTTTTTATTATTATCTAAAGATTATGTACACTATGATTAGTTCCATGTACGAAAGAATACAGAGATTTGATCCTCGACAAGTTCAAGATTCCATATACTGACTTGAAACCTAAAATTAATAGATTCCTTCATACAAAATGGCAACAACACTGGAATAAAAACATCCACAATAAACTCTTCCTAATCAAACTCATTTTGGGAGGCGGAGATCAACTTTAAGGAATATTTATTTTTAATAATTACAGCTCTTACATTCGTAATTGAGCACTTTATTTTCTTTTATTCAAACTTTGGAATATTACCAATATATCTATCTCTCTCTCTCTCTCTCTCTCTCTCTCTCTCTATATATATATATATATATATATATATATATTATATATATATATATATATACCTTTTGTTAGATGTGAGCAAGTTTAGATTAATGGAGTAGAAGCACAATACTGCTTTACTAACAGGCTAATTTATTTATCTAACAGAATAATTCGCGGTGAAATTCATGAATAAGAGTGTGCAATATCTTCTTGTTGTTAGGCTATTATTAGAGCGGAGAATTTGATTATTAACCGTTTTGATGAGGATTAGAAAAACCCGAAGATTTCATTTCAATCTATTTTCCTTTAAAGCGAATTAGTCAGTAGGAACGTTTCGCTTACAAAACATTGACGGTGTTAACGAACTCTGACGAAAATGACACCAGACGCATTGATTGGTCGAATGACTGTTAAGCCTAATGACGTCATTACGTAGTAAATAATTCCTTGTTGCTACGTTCTCTACCTTCTATCGATATCTATATATATCTTATTATAATGGAGATTGTGTGTTTGTCTGTCTGTAACCGAAACTAAATCACTATTCAAGTCATAATTCCCTTAGTTATTGACGTCACATTTACCATGAATTTATTTTTTTATTTAAACCTCAATTATTGATGAAATTGTTATACCTTATTAATACTGTTGACCATATCTACCTACAAATAGCATGTAATTGTATTTATATATACAACAAAATAGCGGTTTACAGTGTGAACGAGAAGGCTAATTTGCATATTGATATTTAAAATTTGATTTTAATAAATATATGCTTAGTATTATTGATTTCTAATTGTTTGGTTTTCTCTTTACGAATCTGAGCAAAGATCTCGGGGATAAATCTTAAAAGAAATCCATAAACAAGACGAAAGAACTGTTATTTTATTAAATACTTCATAATCTAACTAAATAGATAAATTAGGAAAAATAAAAGACGGGAGTGAAAGAAAATGATAGAAGAGTTAAATCTAAAGCTGTTCTATTTTTCGATTATACCCCCTCAGTTTATCATTTTCTAAATAGTTTATAATTTGATACAATATTTTATAACATCAAAACCTAAATACTTGCAACCGAAGGGTGCATATATTTGCTAGTATATATAAAGGGCAGTTGTGTGTATGTGTGTGTCCGGAGGAAACTTCGAAAATAAAACAATTAAAGACAAAGTAAATATATATAGACATTAAATATCACCAGGTCTTGGTTTTTGAGCAAAAATAATAGATATTTTATTTACATTCGTGAAGATAAATAAAAGATAGAATTTAAATGATAACAACATGGATTTTTTTTTCATTTATTATTTTAGATAGTAGACATTATAATTTCTTTTCAGAGTAGCTGGATCAATGCAAGGTCTTTTTTTTTACATAGTGATTTAAATGAAGCATTCAACTCATGATTCAGTAATAATGGATCTGCGGGACTAACTTCCTCTTCTCAGGCGACGCCGGGTAGCCGCTGCTAATCTTGTATAGAAGGATACAGCTTCTATAGTTATTTACTAAGCTTAGTTAAGATGTGGCACAAGGCCAGAAGTATGGAGCACTCAGTGAGAATAATTTCACAAACAATTGCCTGCAAATTACATTCTCTCTCCCCCCTCCCCTCCCCTCTCTCTCCATATATATATATATATATATATATATATATATATATATATATATATTCAAAACATTTTTCGTTACCAGATGATTGTTCAGCTTAAAATATCATGCACACACAGCAAGAAACCAATGGTTGCAAACTTGTTACCACGTAAATAAATATAAAAATATAAATCTGATATATATTATATATATATATATATATATATATATATATATATCTTCATAGAATGTTTATCCACCTGGATTCCGTCCTTAAGCATCACGAGTCACCCCTCACGGTCTACAAGGGGCGGTCTTACCCCTCTGCAGAGGTGAAGTCGGCGTATTCTAAAGCCCCAGCCGACAGGGCTGGATATGAAGTGGGCATATAACGATACTTTTGTATGTAGTGCAATGTAAGGATACTCCATGCAGTGGAATTGAAACGGAACAAATAGCCGAAACCATCATTCAGTGACCAATTAATGTCAAGAGTTGCCGTTGGTGGTGCATGGATTTGAAGAGGAAAGATTCTTTCCCCATAAAAAAAGCGGGAAAATGAATGAAGATGACATGCAGATATACCATTCGGCGAAAAAGGGTGGCAAAAAGAGTGGCAAAGTTTAAGATCAGTTGAAATGAGAGAATCAAACATGGCGGACAAAATGGTGGAAATATCTTATATTAAATGTCAAGTCAACTGATTTTTCCCGCTCTTCTGTCCCTAAATGTTTTGGTATATAATTAGTTTGGTACATTTTTTAAATAATTTATTTTGGTATATATGTATTTACCAACCCCTCCACACGAGCAGGTTGTGACACAAGGCTAATTTCTTAAGCGGAGTTCAATAGGTTTGAATTCAGAGTTTTCATTCTCCTAGACCGGTTGCCTAACCAAAATTAAAGAGCCCACTCTGCCCTACTATTTATCCATAGCTGGAAGTAGAATAGGATTCATACCTTCCCCCCAGGGTATTAGCGCTAAGTGAAATGCAATTAGCACATCCAGGATTTGAACTCGGGGGACGAGTCCAATTACCCATTACTTTAGCCATTACACCATTTTATTTTGGTATGTATTCATTTTATAAACAACCTGTGCACACACGTAGAAAGAGTTGGAGGTACGCAGTGTAATTGTTAGAGTCGTAGGAGTTGGACTCGTCGATCCGAGTTCAAATCCCCTTTGCATTTTACATAGCGCTTATACCCTTAGGAAAGATATGCCTCCAATTACTCTCCTAAAGCTATGGGTAAATAGTAGGACAAATTGGACACTCTCATCTTGGCTAGGTAACCAGTCTAGGAGAAGTAAAAATCTGAATTCAAACCTGTTAAACTCCGCTTAAGAAATTAAGTTTGGTTGATATATGCATAGAAAAATATATTTAAAATTTGGAGCTTGTGTGTGAGCGTTTCTGTACGTGATATTAATTTTCATCTTCTAAAACACTTCACCAATCTACATCGAATTTATTCTATGCATAGGATCAAGATTCCTTCTGCACACACACACACGCACAAAAGAAGGAGTGCTGTCCTGAATATGACACTAAACTGCACCCAATAATGAGGCTCCTCTTCTGAACCTCTGGGGAGTGAAAAGTCACCCTTAATTCTGGGTCTACTCTGGCCCACAATGATAATAACGTGTTATGGATTAGATCGATCTAAAATTAATTAATGATTGATATTTAGCGAACAGGCGTGGTATATTGGTTTACTGTTGTGCTCCGATGAGCTGTGGATTTTTGATAAGCTCCAAAAACTTGCGATCAAAAGTTGAACAAAAAAGAAAAAAAAGAAAAAAGATCTCCTAAGATTACTCGGTACCAGCAATTCCATTATCAACAAAATAGAATATGCAACTACATTGATCTTGCAATTTCTGTAGATTTGAATACTTACAAAGGGTTATTTCCTATAACTCCAACAGAAACAAAGGGACCACTCTTGGTTGATAAATTATTTATTTATTTATTGATCTACTAGGAAAAAAGAAAACTGGGTTAGGGTTAGGGTTTAGGGTTATGGTTATGGTTATGATTATAGTTAGGGTTTAGGGTTAGTTTAATGGGAAAATAAATAAATGATTTATCAGTCAAGAGTGGTTCCCCTTTGTTTATGTTGGAGTTATAGACGGGGTTAGGGTTAAGAAGACGGGGTTAGGGTTAAGGTTAAGGTTATGGTTAGGGTTAGGGTTTAGGGTTAGTTTAATGGGAAACTAAATAATTTATCAGTTAAGAGTGGTTCCCCTTTGTTTATGTTGGAGTTATAGACACGCTTAGGGTTAAGAAGACGGGGTTAGGGTTAAGGTTATGTTTATGGTTAGGTTTTATGATTATTTTAATGGGAAAATTAATAATTTATCAGTCAAGAGTGGTTCCCCTTTTATGTTGGGGTTATAGGAGACAACCCTTACAAAGTTTCTAAAGATTCTAATACTTATAAATGATATGTATATTAAGTATTATATCGATCATCCACACAGCGCATGAGTAGCACACCTTGGGTGATCTGATCTGTGCGTTAAAAAGGGGAGCTGACTGTAGGTGTGGTGCAAAACGATTATAAGGGGATAGACTCCTTCGTTGTCAGGCTGATACCGACAATCGGCCATACTTTTATTATTATAAGTAACGGGGCACCCTACAAAACGGAAGCTGTATAGACACTTACTTTCTATCTCACAAAAGTGTGTGAGCCCGAGCCATTGTTTTTATATATTTCCCAACTCCCTCACAAGAGCAGGATGTGACGCGAGATCAATTTCAACTGGTTTGAATTCAGAGCTTTCCTTCTCCTCGACTGGTTACCTAGCCAAGGTTAAAGAGCTCAGTCTGCCCTACTATTTAGCCATAGCTGGAAGGAGAGTATTTGGATGCGTACCTTTCCCAAGAGTATTAGCGCTATGTGAAATGCAAACAACCTCGTCTAGGATTTGAAATCGGATCGACGAGTCCATTTCCTACGACTGTAACCATTACACAACGCGCCTCCATTTAACCTGAATATAACTACGAAGATTGAAGGAGATTTTAAGGGACTTACTGGCACTTTATACCTAATTAAAAACGCTTCTGGGAATAAATGAACGGATTACAATCTTACTACGAAATTAACAGCTAGGGTGATTTCTTTGACAGGTTGTTGTCAAGGGGGAATTAGCCAAAAAGGGAGTGCACCGTGAAAATGTCCGATTGAACCCTCGGTTCTACTTTAGTCCCTGGCAATTAATCATATCTGGCAGGAAATAGAGACTGCGGAATTATGGGTATTAGTCAACGCACGAACGAAGATGAGAGAGAGAGAGAGAGAGAGAGAGAGAGAGAGAGAGAGAGGGGGGGAGAGCGAGGGAGTTGGGGGATTACAGAGAGAGGTCACGTGGCTTTTAGGAATGTGGAGAAAATATTAACTGCATTAGTCAGAACATTTTTCTTTATTTTTTTAACTTTTTTTAAAAGTTAGTTTAGATTCGGTCGAACTAATTAGAATATATTTAGTTGGGGCGTCATCTTTAATTAAAAAAGGGATTTTTTGGTCAGGAGAAAATCCTGGCGGTCATTTTAAAAAGCAAACTTTTCGACCTTCGTTGCTTGGTTCTCAATCATTGCATCGCTCAAGCGTTACGGGTTCGTGCCGGTCGCCCAGCAAAAATAATTTTAATTTTTTTTTTCATTTCTGGTATTTTTTTCCTTGCCTTTATTTTATCTTTAAATTTTCTAGAAGTATTTTTTGGTTAAGCTCACATTTAAACTGTCTTCCTCTCTCTCTCTTTCTCACTCTCTCTCTCTTTTCTCACTTACTCTCTCTCTCTCTCTCTCTCTCTTTCTCTGTGTGTGTTTCTGTCTATCTCTTTCTCTCTCTTTTCTCACTCTCTCTCTCTCTCTCTCTGTTTCTGTCTATCTCTTTCTCTCTCTTTCTCACTCTCTCTCTCTTTCTTTCTCTCTCTGTGTTTCTGTCTATCTCTTTCTCTCTCTCTCTCTCTCTCACTCTCTCTCTCTCTCAGTCTTTCTAGGTCTTTCTCTCTTTCTTTCTTTCTTTCTCTCTCTTTCTCTCTCTGTCTCTCTCTGTCTGTCTCTGTCTTCTCTGTCTCTCTCTCTCTGTCACGAATCCGGAACCTTTTGGTTCCTATTCCGATGCTCTACCGACTGAGCTAAACCGGGCCTAGGTATGTGTACTGGTCTACTAATTTTCCAACTTTGATGTTTTCAGGAGAATCTTATTTTGTTCATTAGTGCAAACCTCTGAAATTAGAAGACTTATTTTTATACCTCAGTAGTAATATCTCATCTACTTATTTGAAAAGAAATTGATATTTGTCTAAATGAAACCCTATAGACCAATTCATATACCTCAGTAGTAATATCTCATCAACTATTTTTTTCTTTCTCTGTTTTTTCTGTTATTTTGCCTTCCCCTAAAAACGGACCTAATTATCATTATACTCTGATGATATTTTTATAAATCGAAATATTGTTCAATATTAGCAATGAAAATGATATAAAAATATATTAATTTTAACAACACTGTGTGTTTTTCATACCCTTTTATCTATACATATATATATATATATATATATATACATATCACAGTTACCATTAAATTCACCAAGCACATAAGTATAAAATCTTATTTACTTCTGGATTTTTTCCTAAAACCGATTTAAAATTGCTCAATATAAAGAGCTAAATATATCTTCAAAATCAAATGGTTTAAAAACTACCAACTTAAGTTTCTCGCAGTAGTGCGAATCTTCAGGGTCTCATGCTACTGCAAAAAACATAAGTCAGTAGTTTTTAAACCATTCCATTATATATATAAAGTAAAGTCATCAGGGTGGCCTAAAGTCGGTATCAGCCTATCAGCGAAGGAGTGTTTTCATACATTTCTCTCTCTCTCTCTCTCTCTCTCTCTCTCTATATATATATATATATATATATATATGGTATTTGTGGAAAAAGTGACTTACCGGTGAAAATGGTCACAGTGGTTAGTTGATTCAAGTTTCACAATGATAAGACAGCGATATACATACAGTCAGTTTAACTTCCATTAAATGCTCCATATTTTGGCCTTTTGTCAGACACAACTCAGCTTTGTAAAGGAAAACGTGTGACTACCAGTTAGCTAGATGACGACATCAGAAAAAGTGAATGGTTCTACGCACGTGTGTGTGTGTGTGAGTGTGTGTGTGTGTGTGTGTGTGTGTCTACGCATGTGCATGCGTGTGTGTGTGTGTGTATGTGTGTGCGTATTTATGAGTGTGCTGGCTGGCTGGTTGGCTGGTTGGTTTGTTGGAAGGGTCTTAAGGCATGTCAACCCTTGTTGGGTTATTTTATGTTGAAACGTTTTATGTTTGATATTCAATTTGAAAAAAAATGTTTTGATTTTTTTTATAGCCCATACATGGGACTCTATAAGTTATTATCTTCCGGTTTTGAGTTGGTCTAGTTTTTTTGGCAATGAGTGGGTACTCCACACTTCCCAGAGTACCAGAATTGAAATGGGCTGAACTTGCACAAAGATGTCAAAATTAGGGTGACCCAGAAAAAACAGAACCCACACATTTTTGTAATAAAACTGTTAATTTTAACTAGGGGTGTTTAGGGATAGAGTTAGGGGTTAGGCTTAGGCTTAGGGGTTAGGGTTAGTATTGGGGTTGGGGTTTAATGTTAGTTTAATGTGAAAATAAATAAATAATTTTTTTTTCTGGGTCACACTAATTTTGACACCTTTGTGCAAGTTCAGCCTTGAAATATCACCACTAGATGAAGTTTAGTGTCATACCCAGGAAACTAAGCCTCTTTTAGCGCATGCGCGTGCGTGTGTGTGTATGTTTGTCCACATTAAGCGGGTATTTCAAAGCATATCAATTAAAATGGTAAACGCATCTCATCACATTTCAGAAATGTAAATGATATTTTGCAAAACAAATCGGAAAACTTTTGGATTCAAGGAATACTTCTGTGTGTGTGTGCATGTGTGTGTGTGTGTGTGTGTGTGTGAGTGAGTGAGTGAGAGAGAGAGAGAAGAGAGAGAGAGAGAGAGAGAGAGAGAGAGAGAGAGAGAGAGAGAAAAGAGTAACAATATGTCTCCCTAGATGGACAGCATTATTAGAAGAAAACATGCCACGCTGATTTTACATGGTGTACTCCGTTTCTTCTCATACTGTCGGAATCCATTTAAAACCTTACACACACACACACACACACACACACACATATATATATATATATATATATATATATATATATATATATATATCATCATCATGTCGCGCAATTAGCACGGATATCCATGACAATCTCTTGCCAACCCTCCCTATCACTCATTGCACCTGGGAGGTCCTCTGCGGAGCATCCAGTATCCTCGCATATTTGGTCAATGTAGGTCCTTGTTGGGCGCCCCACAATATATATATATATATACATATACATATATGTGTGTGTATATATATATATACATAGTCATACCTCTATTTATATCGTTTTCGACTTACGTTGATACTCAATTTTTTCATGAATACATTTTTCTATTCAAGACATAGATGGGTCCGTAACAGGTACTACCACTCCGGGCCAAAGTGGACCAGGGACCAATGGTGATGAAGGGGTGCTCCAACATTCCCCAAACCTCCAAAACTGGAACCTCACCATTAGATAGAGTTTAACGTCATTCCCAGGACATGTAGACCCTCGGTCGCCACCTTCTAGCACCCATATGATAAAAACGGTTGGGGCAGCATATAGGTGCTAGCGCTTGACGTGACCAACAGATTGTTCGGAGGGGGCCTCTCCGACTGCCCGTCTAGCCTAAGAAAGGGCCAAAGTGGAGTATTGCAAATCATGGACTGCTCAGCCATCTGGGTTCTATCCTTAAGCATCATGGGTCGCCACCCACGGCCAACAGCTGGCCACATTGGGGGGGTGTATTTGTCTCATACTCCACCTGTATGGACTGGGCACAAGGCCTCGTTTTAACGTGGGCCCACCCACAAGCCGAAGCTAATGGGTGGGAGAGAACAAATATTCCGTCGATCCCTTCGGCATTGCCCCTCAAGGGTACTGGGCAATAAACCCAGCCCTGCCCCCAAGGGGGCAGGTATTGCCTGGGGGACAGCCCCCTGGGATCGACGCTATTAATTTAACACAACTCACCGCTCCAGTGGCCGAAGCACACCGGACCCCCGTCCCGAAGGACGGTTTGAGCTGGCCCCATTAGGGGGAGTTGTACCCCTCTGCAGAGGTGCAGTTGGTGCATTCTAACGCCCAGCCGACAGGGCGGTAATGAAATTGAGTAGTCATGGTATTATTTAACACGTAGAACGGAAATAAACTTTGACGCTGGTAGAAAATAATGTACTTTTATTCCAAAGAGAATGGTTTTCTTATTTTTAAACATTTCTTGCTTTAAAAACATGAATGGCGCATTGGTTTATTTGTTTTAAGATGTCATAATCCATTTCTCTCAAATGTATTAGAGATCACAATAAAAACAAATCAGACGTTTTGGCACCAGAGATTTTGGTACTGGGTTCTTTAGAGAAACAAATAAAAGACTTTTGGAATTCTTAGAACATTTTGGCGCCAAGAACTGCGACAAAAACATAATTTTTCTTTCAAGCTAAGAATTTAGAATGTCCATAACTTGTTTAATTTCAGTTTTTATATTTTTAGTAGACTAGTTTAACGACGTGGAACACCGTACAGCCATTTCAACTTTATTAAATCTCATCAGCGGTATATACCTACGATCTCCCTCCGATAGAGATCGAAACCGGGAACCGGGGTAAACTTGAAACATCTGTACTGTGTTCCTCGTTCCATGTATAGTAGTGGCGTGTTTATCATTGACAGGTTAATTCGGCATGTATCGTGCGCTACGGGTCGATGGTTCAGAGGTAGAGTTTCTGGGTTCCCGGAGTACTGTTCATGTCAGAAGTTACCCTGACGCAACACCTTGAAGCTAAGAGGTCTAGAAGAAAGCAGCGGCAACAAAGCATTGGAACATCAACATCTTCAGGGACAGCCTTCAAATGCGACATCTGTGTTCGAGAATGTTTTTCAAACATCGGACTTCACAGTCACAGGAGGCGCTGTAACTTCAGGGTCACATAAAGTTTATTATAGTCTTCCAAGATTAAAATGCCAATAATAATAATTACAAGAACGTACAATAGATTTGTTTTGTTTTGTTTTACGGCATATCAACCTCAGTGGGTCATTTAATGCCGATAAAGTTTGGAAATAAATCAATTCTTAATGGATAATACAATTTTGTTTATCAACTCATGTTTTTCTATTTAACCCATAGATGGGACCCTAACAGGTACTACCATTCCGGGTCAGAGTGGACCAGGGAGCAATGGTGATGAAGGGGTGCTCAACATTCCCCAAACCTCCAAAACTGGAACCTCACCATCAGATAGAGTTTAACGTCATTCCCAGGACATGTAGACCCGCAGCCACCGCCTTCTAGCACCCATATGATAAAAAGGGGTTGGGGCTTTCCATAAGGGCAATAGGGTTGGGAAAATCATATAGATGCTAGGGCTTGACGTGACCAGCAGATTAATCGGAGGGGGCCTCTCCGACCGCCCGTCTAGCCCAAGATAGGGCCAAAGTGGAGTATTGCATGTCATGAACTGCTCATCCACCTGGGCTCTATCCTTAAGCATCACGGGTCGCCACCGTTGTTCTTAGAGCATTAGCACCATATTGTAATGGGATAAGACAACCTTCCGTTGTCGACATCATATCTTGCCCGCTACAACCAGTAACAAAACAGAACTCACTTGTGTGTGCGGATATGCATAAAGTTTGTGATTAAATCTAGTCTCCTGCTCTCTCTTGCAATTCTTTATAGCGTGATTCTTATCGAATAAAGACATAAACAAACAACAGTTCCATTGCAAATTACTACGCCGTGCCTAACTGAAAAAAGAAAAAAAATGAGTGCTATAAGCAGAACAGTGATATCACCAGCAGACGATAAAATTACAATGAGATATTCGCTTTTAAATAGCAACTGATTCCCACACTATATGATATATTCACACGGTAATGTAAAAATGGCGATTATACTATAATCTATTTATTCTATACTAGCGGCGGCTACCCGGCGTCTCCTGGGTAGAGTGGAATTTCTTAAAGTTAGGCCCACAGATCCATTATTATTGAATCGTGAGTTGAATCCTTGTGGGATGACCCATTTAAATCCATATGTAAAAAAAAAGAGACCTTGCTACGAAAATAATCAAAACGAAAGATAGAAAAGTATAAAAGAAAGAAAGAAAAAAGAAAGAAAGAAAAAGAAAGAAAGAAAGAAAAAGATAAAAGAAAGAAAGAAAGAAAGAAAGAAAGCGTGTGAAACAAAACCTAGAGCAAATGGAAAACGAAAGCAGCAAATATAATTAAAACGAAAGAAGGAAAAATAATAAAAGAAAGTAAGAAAGAAAGAAAGAAAAAAAGGAATAAAAGAAAGAAAGATAGAGAGAAATAAATAAATAAAAAGCATGAAATAAATAAAGAAATAAAAAGGAATAAAAGAAAGAAAGAAAGAAAAAGAAAGAAAGAAAACAAAGAACGAAAGAAAGAAAGAAAGAAAGAAAGAAAGAAAGAAAAGGAATAAAATAAATAAATAAATAAAAAGGAATAACAGAAAGAAGAAAGAAAGAAAGAAAGAAAGAAAAAGTATTGAAGAAAGAAAGGAAGAAAAAAATAAAAAGGAATAAAAGAAAGAGAGAAAGAAAGAAAGAAAAAAGAAAAACCTTCAAAGAAAGAAAGAAAAAAGAAAAACCTTCAAAGAAAGAAAGAAAAAAAGAAAAGCATGAAAGAAAGAAAGAAAGAAAGAAAGAAGAGGTGAATGAATGAATGTAAAAAGCAGAAAAGAATGGGAAACATTCAAAGAAAGAAAGAAAGAAAGAAAGAAAGAAAGAAAGAAAGAAAGAATACGAAGATAAAGCAGAAAGAAAGAAAGAAAGAAAGAAAGAAAGAAAGAAATCTAATGATGTGAAACAAAACCCAGAATAAATAGAACTCAAAAAAAAAACACAACAAAAATAATTAACAAAATAAAATAAAATAAAAGCAACACTAGAAAAGATGAAGCGTATTTAAGAAAGAAAAAAAAAAGCCCGCGTAAATAATCCTCGTTCGGCTGAGTGAATAAGCCAAGGAAAAGAAGCGTCAAATTCGCGATCGATTGGCCTGATAGGAAGACATTAGCGAAGAAAATGAAACGGTGAAGTGAATCGAAACAAAAGGGAAAGAAGCGTCTAAAAGAGAATTGATAAGACAAAATAAGGAAACGAAGAATTTGGAATGATCTCTTTTATCGCAGAACTTTAAACGCTGACCTATTCTATTCCGTTGCGAAAAAGGATCTTGTTCGAGCCGCAGAGATAAAGCCAACGTTTTGAATGTGAGTTTTCAACACTGGCAACACCCACCCTACACCTACAGCCCGCGGGCAAAGACTTGAGAGGTACGATATTTGAACTCGTGCTGTGAGAAACAAATCTTATCTACAGATAGAATATAGAAAATGGCCATTATTCACTTCAAACTTTTCGGCCCTGCATAACACACATGTAACACACATGTTGTTCGTGGATAGTATATACTAGCAAGAATATACGCCCTCCGCACGTAGATATATAAGTTTTAATATAATTAAATAAATTAGATTAAAAGACTAACGAAATTATGTTGTAAATTGACAAACCGTTGTTTTTTTGGACGGTTAGGTTAAAGTTAGATTTTGAATTAAAAGTCGTTGAAATTCAAAATACGTAGGTTTGGTTTGGTTTGGTTTGTTTTACGGCATATCAACCTCCGTGGGTCATTTAATGCCGACAAAGTTTTGACATAAATTCATTATTAATGGATAATCGAATTTTGTTTATAAACTCATATTTTTATATTTTATATTTTTATATATGTATATACTAGCAAGAATATACGCCCATCGTGCGTAATTATTTACGTTTTAATGTAATGAAATAATGTTACATAATCTATGCAGTTGCATAAGATTATTGTCAATCCCCTGTATTTCTAAAGGGATGGCCCTTTTCATATCACGGGCGGGACTTTCCATGGAATAGTACAGAAAGCCCGCGAAATACGTGAAGTTACGTGGGACCTGGTTGTGTCCTCAGTTTCAGTTTGACGTCAGGCAGAGAAGATGTCCTGCCTTAACTGGAACTCACTGCATACGCGCGATATGTTAGTCAGATGTTAGTTACATGAAATGTTTAGTTAAGAAAATAAAAGTTTAAGAAAAATAACATGGTTTTGTGGTTGGTGAATGTCTGGTAACAAGACTGATCTAGAATAAGAAATGAGTTAAGTGCGACCGACCACCAAGACGAAGTCCAGATGTTAGAAGAGACGCTAGAAGAAGAACCTAAGATAGAAAAGATGGACAGCAGAAGAATAGAAGAAAGTAAAGAAAGGGTATACAACAATAAATTAGATTAAAAGACTAGCGAAATTATGTTGTAAATTGATAAACCGTTGTTCTTTTGGACGGTTAGGTTAGAGTTAGATTTTGAATTAAAAGTCGTTGAAATTCAAAATACGTGGGGTTAGATAATTGGGTTATTTCCTATAAGTCTAACTTAAACAAAAGGGGAACCACTCTTGACTGATAAATTATTCATTATTTATTGATCTACTAGGAAGAAAGAAGACGGGTTAGGGTTTAGGATTAGGGTTAGGGTTTAGGCTTAGGCTTAGGCTTAGGATTTAGGGTTAGGGTTAGGGTTTAGGGTTAGTTTAATGGGAAAATAAATAAATAATTTATCAGTCAAGAGTGGTTCCCCTTTGTTTATGTTGGACTTATAGGAAATAACCGATAATTGATAGCAAATAACCTTTAAGTGACCTTCTTTCTGCTTACACACAATGATTGTGGGAAAGAAGCCTGAGTTAGCTTAGTTTTAGTCATTTCGACCGGAGATGCCGGTTTCGACTCCACCGCGGTTGAGAAAGTCTGGATCTGAATAAAAAATGTGATCCCATAAAATATACGCCTCGTGTTGTCTCTGCGTGAACTAACGGCAGCCTAGCCGACACTGTCAGATCAGCATCATAAAGTCAGACCAACATCTTACGGACTAAGATGTACTTACCAACTCCTTCGTACGAGCAGGATGCTACATATGATCAATTTCTTAAGCGAGGCTTAACTGGTTTGAATTCAGTTTTTCTTCTTATAGACCTGTTGCCAAATCATGGTTAAAGACCAAAGTCTGCCCTACTATTTACCATAGCTGGAGGGAGAATAGTTGAATGCACTTTTAAATTAACGTGAAATGCAAACAGTCTCGTCCAGGATTTGAACTTGGGTCACTAATTTCATTTCCCAGACAATGTTTCGTCTTGTAAACCGTCAAATACGTTTCTCTATCTATCTATCTATCTATCTATCTAAAACTATTCAGATCTATCTATCTATCTATCTATTTCTTTCTTTCTATTTCAGTATATACATTTCTATCTGTTTATCTCGGTCTATTCATTTCTATCTATCTATCTATCTGAGTCTGATAA
>CM042170.1:71867797-71895297 GCA_023376005.1 Doryteuthis pealeii | reverse complement strand
TTTGTATTTGAAAGTTGATGACGTGATTATTGCATGCGAAAGCGAAAATCAACATTCCTAATATATATATATATATATATATATATATATATATATATATATATAATGGACTCTCTCGTCGATTTTCCCAGGGTATTAGCGCTATGTTAAATGCCAACAGCTTCGTCTAGGAATTGAACTCGAATCTATCTATCTATCTATCTATCTATCTATATATATATATATATATATATATATATATATATATATATATATATATATATATACTAGATAAAACGGGACCCGTTGGGTTACCCATTAAGCTCTCGCTAGATAATTGGGATTAAGGAAAAGAGTAGGGTCTGACAAAATGTCTTCTGCTATAAAAGCGAATTAAAATTAATTAAATTGACTATTCAAGGTCAAATTTTGTCTAAGTCGAAAAGTAGTGACATAATGGGCATCAGGAAAAAAAAAAAGAAAGAAACGAAATAATTTTGTGCATGTAATTTATTTTTAATACATTTTAAACTATCATACATTTTAAAATATCATCGAAGAACTGAAACACGCGCATTCCAATATATATATATATATATATATATATATATATATATATATATATATATATATACAAAATGTGACCCGTTGGGTAACCATTTAAGCTCTCGATAGACAACTGGGGTTAGGGAAAAGAGTAGTGTCTGCTAAAATGTCGTCTGCTATTCATTTTAAAATAGAATTAAAATGAATTAAATTGACTATTTATGGTTAAATTTTTGTCTAATTCGAAAAATAGTGACATAATGAGCATCAGTAAAAAGAAAGCGAAATAATATTGTATATGTAACAGCTGTACATTCTGACAAAAAAATTATTTAAGGAACTATTTACAATTATTTAGATTAATGGTAAAAAAATATCCAAGCAAGGGAAAATATAATAGAAAAACTCAATATTAATTAGAGAAATATTCTCGCTATTTTATTTCTGACACATTTAACGCTACATACAAGAATATCTTCTTTTCCATATCGTTATTGCCTAGAAACAATAGAACCAAACTAGACTCTTAAGTAACAGTTTATAACTCTAGAAATTCGCTGCATTTCAGGGTAGATGTTGCACACAAGGTTTGGGGGGGGGGCAGACGGTGGATGGTGGGGTGAGTTGTCTAAAGGTTAACGCTTTCGTCACCGTTTTTCTTTCTTCTTTCTTTTTGAGATTAAATATTTGGCATGTTTTTATATTGATTTCTTTAATGAGGATACACAGTTATCCAAAGATTTGGCTCGTTTAATTTCAAAGACGCGTAGAAAATTCTGGAGTGACAGATAATTAAAACAATGGCATTATGGTTAATTAAGAAATGTCTTTAGCAAACTAGCTGGTGATTAACTTGAGTGGATTTCCATGTATGGAAGGCAGTTGGGGATAAACTAAAAAATGGGTGGGCGTATGAAACTTAAACTTTTTCTTTCTAAGACGCAAAACTGAAGAAAAAAAATGTAAACACCAGATTTGATGCCCAGTGGAAAAAATACTTGGGAACATGGGAGATCTACTGCATATCTTAGCCTCTCTCTCTCTCTCTCTCTCACTCTCACTCTGTCTCTCTCTTCTCTCTCTCTCTCTCTCTCTCTCTCTCTCTCTCTATATATATATATATATATATATATATAAGTGATTTTGGCAGCATTTTTCTTTTATACAAGTTTTGTTGAACGGTACAGACAATTCCTGTCGGACAAGTTTTTCGTTCCAATTTATATATATATATATATATTATATATTATATATATATATATATATATATATATGTGTGTGAGGATAGGATGATTGGAGTAAATCCGACAGAATGTAGTAAAGATTAGAGGGAGAAATGTGGACAAAGGAACAAAACTCAGACAAGTATATGTAGAAGATATATTTCACCGTACATTGAGTGCGGCTTCATCAGTCGTTTATTTGATCATTAAAGCATCATGCATGTGTTTTATCTCTTCTTCGGGTGGTGGTCATTCCATCTTACCATCTTGTCTCTTCATCATCTGTCGGTCACTGCATCTCGCCACACCCCATTGTTCCATTTCTTCACTGGTTGATAACTAACAAATTTGTGGACAATTTCCATGGTGTGCACATACATTATTAATATTCTTAGAGGTCTTTCCACATGCATTACCGACTTCTGATGATAGTCGAGAATCAGCCTTGGGACCATGGATAGAGGACCGTACAAATTAAGTTCAGTCAACTTGCGCGGTTTTGTTAAACTGACTTCGGCATAAAATAACCCAACAAGAGTTGAGCTGCTATAAAATCAACCAACCATCTAATAATGGTCATGTGCCAGGATGAAATAATAGCAATTTTATCTAAAAGAGCAAATTAGTATTATTTGTATTATTCGGACTATTGTCCTCATCTTCATTGTTATTTGTATAACGTTTCGGTCGATGTGCCCTCCGGCATTCTTCAGGTATTTCTTGTCGGACTCGGGAACCTTCTTGTCGTAATCCGGAGCCACCGCGGAACTTTTAGCCTAACCCTTTATTCAGTCCGTGGAGTATCCTGTTCTCATTCTGTTAACCTTAGCTGGGTATAGGTGTTCAGCAGTGTTAATTATTGTTCTATGTTACGGCTGCCCCTGACCAGGATTGAACCTGCAGTCTAGAGATAGAACTGTTTTAATTATCAAACCCCATCTAAATAAATCAGAGAAATAAGAGCAAATTAGTTTATACTGATACTTTAAATCAGTGGTTCCCAACAATCTTAGTACAATGCCCCACTTTTTTATTACAAATTTCTTCATGTCCCCCACCTGTTAATTATTTAGTATGATATAACAATATCAGTTTTGAAGAAGTATAACATAAAAAATTGTATCATTCAAATAAAACTAAAGGATTTAACTTCAAATCTAATCAAATAAAATCCATTTTATAATGTGTATAATTGGGGGGGGGGGCGGGGGCAACAGATGAAGAACTGCAAAGTTAAACAAGTCAGAAGCCACACATATAGCTGGTGCCAGATGCACAATACAATTAGTGGGTGAACACTTGACTAGATTGCACAAGCTGTTCTGCTCAGCTAGATTGTAATTACAATTTTACCCTATAAATTTATAATTTTAACCCATATAATGTAAAATAAAAAGAAATGTTGATATTACTATATTTTTCATATTGCCCCCCCCTCTATTATTATTGATTTGCCCCTCAGTGGGGCGTAGGCTCCACGTTGGGAATCAGAGCTTTATATAGTAATTTATACCGAACTCATTGAACCTAATTTCTTGATGATAATTGAACCGCAGTTTCCGTGATATCTGACTGCTCTCCTTAAAATAAGCTATGGCGGTAGATCTAAGAAGCGGTATTTATTTGGAAAGAGTAAAAGAATCTGGAAAGGAATAATGCATTAAGTTTCTCTACCCATCGCCTACGCATGCGCAGTGTGTTTAGCTTATCAAATGTGATTTGCTGCTGTTTATCGTCAATATCAGAGCAGACGATTGGTTGTTTAATGTCACATGTTTCCCGCCTGAATCCATTATTATTTCTTCTTTCTTTTCATGTATTTATTTTGTCCCAGTTTTGCATTTTGGTTGCTTTTTATAGCTTCTGGCTTTCGTCACTGGCCTCTAATTTTGTCCTGATTTGTTTTTTCTGTTTTTATTTTTATTTATCTCCGGTATTTCCACATTATTATTCCTTAGATATTTCACGCTGTATAATTGTACAGTTTATAAATGCCATCATTGGCCAGTTGAAAAGGGCTTAAAGTAAGTAAGTCCTGAGGTATGGAATCATTTGGTAAGCGAATAAGTCCTATCCTGCGTATTGTTAAAGGTCCAGTGATTTAATCCTATGTCCGTCGTCCATCAATGTCAAAGTAGTTATGGCAGAGTACTGCCAGTGATTGGCCAAGAGGTTGATCACATGATTGTAGTGGAGTCTATAAGTAGGAGCAGGCGTCTAGCACACACCTTATATAACAAAAAAAGTCAACAATAATGATCACCGTATCCTTTGCAGAATGATCAACAGTTATTCTTGCCTAAAGGATTCAAAATTTCTTTCTTTCGTGTTAACAGTTTTTATTTTCAACTATTTTGACGACATTAAAGTAAAAAGTATCTTAATAAAAATACGCAGTGTAAGCAAAAAATATTCATATTTACAGACTCCTCCGTACGAGTAGGATGTGACACAATGTCAATTTTGTAAGCTGAGTTTCTCTTCTCCTGAGCTGGTTGTCTAACAAATGTTAAATAGCACGCCTAAATTAACGACCAGAACTCACTTACTACGCTGTTGCAGTTCATCACGTTATGTTGCATATCGTACAACGGAAGAGGAAGCTTCCGGCAAAAAGACAAAGAGAAAGATAAAAAATATATATTAAAAAGAAGGGAGAACGGAAGAGAGGTCTTCCGGTCAAGAAGCAGGGAGAAGATGAAGAAATAGATAAAAGAAAAAAGGAAAACGGAAGATTTCTCTTCCGGTGAAAAGTCGGAGAGAAAAATAAAGAAATATATAAAAAATGTTCGTTATCAGATCAAAACATAAAAATGCGTGGGCATATTTATGGTATATAAAGGCTAGCAGATGAAGGGTGTCAATCAGTCCCCAGTGAGCAGCCGAGAAAGTAACCTCGTCGCCTCCTATCATCAACCACCCTCGGAAGTTCATTGTGAACACTCGTAGCCCCTCACCACCCACACACCGAAGAAAATAAAGACGGGTCATATTTTTATATACACGTGTCTGTGGTTTTATTGAAGTCCAGTAGTCGGCTATACAACAGTTAGACACGTAATATTTTCTACTCCTGAGACTACATAATTTTCTACCATTGAATTGAGACTACACAATTTTCTACCATTGAATTGAAACTACATCATTTTCTAACATTGAATTTAATAATAGGAGACGTAATATTTTCTACTCCTGAGACTACACCATTTTTCTACCATTGAATTGAGACTACACCCTTTTCTATCATGTGATTTAATAATAGGAGACGTAATATTTTCTACTCCTGAAACTACATAATTTTCTACCATTGAATTGAGACTACATAATTTTCTACCATTGAATTGAGACTACACAATTTTCTACCATTGAATTTAATAATAGGAGACGTAATATTTTCTACTCCTGAGACTACACCCATTTCTACCATTGAATTGAGACTGTGCCTTTTCTAACTTTGGATTTAATAATAGGAGACGTAATATTTTCTACTCCTGAGACTACACCCATTTCTACATTGAATTGAGACTGTGCCCTTTTCTAACATTGGATTTAATAATAGGAGACGTAATATTTTCTACTCCTGAGACTACACCCATTTCTACCATTGAATTGAGACTGTGCCTTTTCTAACATTGGATTTAATAATAGGAGACGTAATATTTTTCTACTCCTGAGACTACACCCATTTCTACCATTGAATTGAGACTGTGCCCTTTTCTAACATTGGATTTAATAATAGGAGACGTAATATTTTCTACTCCTGACTACACCCATTTCTACCATTGAATTGAGACTGTGCCCTTTTCTAACATTGGATTTAATAATAGGAGACGTAATATTTTCTACTCCTGAGACTACACCCATTTCTACCACTAACCATTGAATTGAGACTGTGCCCTTTTCTAACATTGGATTTAATAATAGGAGACGTAAACGCCTAAAATAGTGACTAAAATCGTAACACAGTTCTTCTCGTTCAAAATTATTTTGTATGAGTCTATTTTCAGTGAGACTATTTCTTTCGATTCCGTGTTTTTCCCGCCTTCTCTGTTCTCTCATAAACTCAATCTCTTATCAGCGACTCCATTACAATCATTTACGAATTCCATACGTTAATTCTGCGGAGGAGGATCGACAAATAGAAAATATTTAAGCTGATTTTTCTAATTCGTTTCTCTTATTTTCAAAGGATCTAAAAAAAAAATGGTTCTGCGGGCGTCAGTGAATAAATGAGTTTAAAGGGAAAAAACCGCCCCCTCACACCTAAACGCTCCCCTACCCCCCGAACAAACAAACAAACAAACAAACAAAAAGATCCTCATGACCACTTCGACGCACGTGTCTGATTATCCAGATAAGTGTTGCAGGACCAGCGCTGCCAGAGTGAAGCGAAACTGTCGCCTAGGGCGTCAACAACAGGGAAGACCACAAAATCTCGCTAAAGAGAAGTTCACTAAAATATTCGCCCTAAGCATGGAATACTCTTGAGCTGGTCCATTATACGGATACATAATAGAATAATTTGTTTCCATAGATAAGTTTTCCTTTTCTACATATATTAAAAGAATTATAGTAATGATTGATCTGTCTATCGATCTATCTATTTAATTATATTCGTATATATCTATCAATCTAATTCTATCCATATCTATATCTATCTATCTATCTATCTATCTATATATTCTATCTATATATATATATATATATATATATATATATATATAATTTTAACCGTTTCTCTCTGTCTGTCTGTCTGTCTATCTCTCTCTCTCTCTCTCTCCATATATATGTATATATATATATATAATTCTATCTGCACCTATCTATCTAATTCTACCCGAATATATATAACTATTTATTTGATTATATCCGTATCTATCAATCTATCTATTTATCTATCTGTCAATCTGATTATATCTGCATCTATCTATCTATCTATCTATTTATCTATCTATTTATCTATCTGAAATATCCGTATCTATCTATCTATCTATCTATCTGATATATCCGTATCTATTTATCTATCTATCTATCCATCTATCTATCTGATATATCCGTATGTATGTATGTATCTATCTATCTGTCTATATATCTATCTGATATATCCGTATCTATCAATCTATCTATCTATCTATCTATCTGAAATATCCGTATCTATCTATCTATCTATCTATCTATCTGAAATATCCGTATCTATCTATCTATCTATCTATCTATCTATCTGAAATATCCGTATCTATCAATCTATCTATCTATCTATCTATCTATCTATTTGAAATATCCGTATCTATCAATCTATCTATCTATCTATCTATCTACCTATCTATCTATCTATCTATCTATCTATCTATCTGATATATCCGTATCTATCAATCTATCTATCTATCTATCTATCTGATATATCCGTATCTATCTATCTATCTATCTATCTGATATATCCGTATATATCTATTTATCTATCTATCTGATAAATCCGTATGTATCTATCGACCTATCTATCTATCTATCTATCTATCTATCTATCTATCTATCTGATATATCCGTATCTATCTATCTATCTATCTATCTATCTATGTAATATTATGAAAACATTGAAAAACACAAGTTCATAAAAGAGTAATGTTTATTTCGCCTACGCTGCAGTGTTTCAATCTGTTTCAATAGATCTTTATCAGGGCTTTCGTTAGTTTGAGGGAAAAAAATAAAAGTATCACAGATAATAAGAAATCTTCGAGACTCTTTTGTTTTATGGTCGGTCAATCTATCTAAAATCGTTGATGAAAATGCGAGTGTTAATTTTAAATAAAATGACCGACCATAAAAGTCTCGAAGATTTCTTATACTACTGATAAAGATCTATTTAAACAGATCGAAACACTGCAGCGTAGGCGAAATAAACATTACTCGTTTATAAACTTGTATTTTTCCATTTTTTCATAATATTACATACTGTCGGATTCACTTCTACCTTTTCCTCCTATCTATCTATCTATCTATCTATCTATATATATATATTTGGTTATATCTGTATATACCAATCTATCTATCTATCTATCTATCTATCTATCTATCTAATTATATCCGTATCCATCTATCTATCTATCTTTCCGATTATGTCCGTATATATCTATCAAATTCAATCCATATATTTCTCTCTCTCACTCCCCCACACGCTCACTGATTCACTTTCTCTTTCTCTCTCTCTCATATATATATATATATATATATATATATATATATAATATATTATATATATATATATATATATATATTCACCAACTACTCTGAAAGGGATCTGGGGAAATTTGGAGGGTGCTCAGATACCCACGGGTGGAAATGGACCATAATCGCTCAATACCCGGTCTCTAAGCCTTTTTATTTTACAAATATCTATCTATCTATCTATCTATATATATATATACTAGCAAATATATGCACCCTCCGGGTGCAAGTATTTAAGTTTTAATATAATAAAATATCATATTAAATTAGAAAGGCTAATGAAACTGAATAAGAATGCAGATAAAAAAATTGGAACAGAGGGGGTATGATTGAAAAATAGAACAACTTTGAAAGTAACTCTTCCATCATTTTCCATTACTCCCCTCTTTCATTGGTAAATTTTCCTAATTTAACTATTTAGTTAAATAGGAAGTAAAGAATAATATTAGTTATTTCTTCTTGTTAATGGATTTCTTTTAAGATTTGTCCCCGAGATTTTTGCTCATATTCAAAAAGATAAGACCAAACAATTAGAAATCAATAATACTAAGCATATATTTATTAAAATCAATTTTTTAAGATCAATATGCAAATCAGCCTTCCCATTCACACTATAATCTGCTATTTTGTTGTATATATAAATACAATTGCATGTTCTGTGTATGTACATATGGTCAACAGTCTTAATGATGTAAAACAATTTTATTAATAATTGAGGTTTAAATAAAAATAAAATTATGGAGAATGTGATGTGAATAACAAAGGGAATTGTGATTTGAGAAGTGATATAGTTTCGGTTACAGACAGACAAACACGCAATCTCCATTATAATAAGATATATTCGAATAATAAGCTCGGAATTGGTAGGTAAATTCCAGCATGAAAGTAAATATTCATTTTGTAATTTGTCGCCTGATTAAGGCCAGTTTTTGTGTGTAGGAGAAAAGCGAGTTAATAAAATAGTCAGATGGTATAATCTATGTTGTGCTTGTGTGTTTTATCCAGCGTGTGTTAAAACAATCTCCTTCCTCACATATTCGTCGCGTAAAATATAATGTGGGCGTCTTTGAGTAGGCGAATGTTAAGGTTTATTAAGTTAATAGATTTAAGGAGACACATAATCCGCTTTATGAAATATATATATATATATATATATATATATATATATATATATATATATATATATATAGATAGATAGATAGATAGATAGATAGATAAATATAGATATTAATAAATAAGTTATCTACAGACACGTGTTTCGAGGTTTCACCTCTCATCAGTGTGGCTACACTACACACACAAAGATACACACACACACACACACACACATATATATATATATATATATATATATATATATATATGTATATAGATATATTTCGTTCTGCATTGAGCAAGACTTCATCAGTCAATTTTATTAAAGCATCAGTGCAACATACATTTGTATTTATAGAAGAGAAAGTGAGTGGGCGGTGGTGAGTTTGGTGATGAAATCAGGAGTAAGGGAAGAGTTTGTGAGGATTTGATTGATCAGAGTAAATCTGTCATGGAATGCGTGGGAGAGAAGATCAAAGGTATGGAATCTGTTGGGGGTGATAGGAAGACGAGGTAGTTTAGTGCTAATGAGTTTACAGTCTGGTAGCGAGAAAGAAATATATCTCCTACATCTACTTGTTTGAGTTTTGCTCTCTTTTTGTCCACTTTTTCCCTTTATTCTTTACCACATATATTTAAATATATTAATCGTACTAGCAAAATGAAAAGACACCCTCCGGGCGATGTAAAAATAATTTTTTGAAAGATATTGCCTGAGGAGATGGGAGCTGAAAATTCAATGTCATAGAGTGTGTACCATAAGTATGTAAAATCTACGCCACCCTAGATTATATATACTAGCAAAATAAAAAGACTCCCTCCGGGCGATGTAAAAATAATTTTTGAAAGATATTGCCTGAGGGGATGAGAGCTGAAAATTCAATGTCATAGAGTGTGTACCATAAGTATGTAAAATCGTCAAATTTATTAAAGGAGTAAAAAAAAGAAAGAAAGAAAGACAATTTGAAATGGAAACAGTTCCGATAACTTTAAATATTATCTTAGGATAAAACAATCTATATATAAATATATAACACCGGGCATCTATTTATTGAAACAATGAGGATTGTCTAACGTTGCATGCTCACATTTTGAGTATATTTATTCTATGTTATGATGTTGGATTATGTGTGGGGTAATGTGACATAAGTAGTGACGCAGTTTTTCTTACAGACAAAAACCGGAAGCGAATCTAATTATTAATAGATATCATTTCGTAAAATCAAAGCAATTATATCAAAGAAAAAACTGATAAGACACAACAGAACAGTTAATCTAGAGTGACGGTGTGTAGAGACAGAGATGAGACCATCACCCGTATATTAAACGAATGCAGCAGACTAGCCAACCGAGAATACAAGACTAGGTACGACTGGGTTGGAAAGGTGATCCACTGGGATGATGCAAGAAACTAAATTTTAATTATACAACAAAATTGTATATGCATAAACCAGAATCAGATCTTGAGAATCAAACGCATAAAATTCTCTGGCACTTGAGATATAGACGGACCACCTTATCCCAGCCAGAAGATCATACCTAGTATTGATTAACAAAAAATGAGAACCTACCAACTGGTGCATTTTGCAGTTCCAGCAGACCACAGGGTGAAGATGAAAGAAAACAAAAATATAGACAAATACCTAGACCTTTCTAGAAAAAAAAAGTGGAATATGAGAGTGAAAGTGATACCAATTGTATATGGTGCACTTGGAACGATCCCCAAAACTTAGAAAAGGTACTAGAGGAATTGGGAACCGGGGGTAGAATTGAGACAATCCAGATTCTTCCAGTTTTGTATTATCTGTGTTATTCGGACTATTGTCCTCATCTTCATTGTTATTTGTACAACGTTTCGGCCGATATGCCCTCCGGCCTTCTTCAAGTATTTCTTATCGGACTCGAGAACCTTCTCGGACTCAGCATATCGGCTGAAACGTTGTACAAATAACAATGAGGAAGGGGACAATAGTCCGAATAACACATATAATAGTATTCTTCCAGTTTGTTTTCCAAATAAAGTGACCAGCCCAAACACCATGATGTGGACTGCCTGTTTGCTTTTCATCACTATCGGTACATCATTTGATTAAAAAGGAAAAAAAAGAGCATGTTCGGTTAAAGGGGTCATTGAGTCTGTTGAAAATCTTTGAAGAGTTTTTTCTCCTGTCTTTGATGGTCTTTGATAAGATTTGGACCTTTCTCATATTGTATGAGAAACAGCGAATATATTTATCCATTACCTGCCTGATAAGAAACCCAACCATTCCTATGTCCCTACCCATAAATCTGATTGATTTGATAGGAAAGAAAAAGAATGAAAAAGAAAGAGTAGAGAGAAGAAAGAATAAAAAGAAGAAAGAAAGAAAGGAAGAAAGAATAAGCATGAAAAAGTATAAAAAGAAAGAATAAAAAGGAAAAGGAAAAAAAGATAGAATAAGCAGAAGAAAGAATAAGAAAGAAAATAGGTTAAAGAAAGAAAGAAGGCGGGAAATTAAAGAATAAATAAACGAATAAGAAGGAGAAAGAAAAAGAAAGAATAAATAGAATAAAGAAGGAGAAAAAGGAGAAAAAGAAAGAAAGAAAGAAAGACGAGAGTGGAAAGAAAGATAGATGAAGGAAAGTGAAAAAGAAATAATGAATAAACCGAAGAAAGAAAGAAGAAACATAAGAAAGACAGAGGAAAGAAGGAAGGAGAAGAGGAAAGAAGAAAGAAACACATGAAAAATAATAAAAAAGGTGAAAAAGAAAGAAGAATTATAAGAAAGAAAAAAGAAAGAAAGAGAAAATGAAAGAATGAATAAATAGAAGAAAAAGAAGAAAAGAAAGAAAGAAAACACAACAAAGAAAGGAAGAAAGAAGGAAAAGATTAAAAGAGAGACAACGTAGTATAATCTGTACATATATAAAGGGCAGTCGTGTGAATCTGTGTGTCCGGAGGAAACTTCGAAAATAAAACAATTAACGACAAAGTAAATATATATACACATTAAATATCACCAGGGCTTGGTTTTTGAGCAAAAAATAATGAGGATTTTATTTATATTTGGGAAGATATTTAAAAATTAAAATTTGTATAGTAACAGAAGGTAATTGAAATATGATGTTGATTGATTGAATTAATCGACTCATTTATATTGTTGTTTTTTTTATTGTAAATTATTGAATTAAAATTTCTTACTATATTGTTATATATTTACGCGGGGATTTTCTGGGGCAACCAGCGAGAATCTCACTCGCGATAATTAATAATGGATCTGCGAGACTAACTTTTAAAAAATCTCCCTCTACCCAGGCGACGCCGGGGAGCCTCTTCTAGTGTTTAATAAAAAAAAAGATTTTAGCGAAATAATATTTAGAGAGAAAAAAAAAGCCGAAAAGAATTAAAAAAACAAAAAACCCAAATCCGATAACCAACTGAAGCCATAACAGAAGATAACAGGAATGTATCCACTGACGAGAATTTATGAGATTTCACACATTACGCGTGGTCGGTACAACGAATGAATGAAAGAAAGAGTGGGTCATTGTGGCTGTATCGAACACAACGTAGCAATTAACGATCGAATAGAACTTGATGCGATGCTTCCCATCGACAAGTCAAAGATATCTTTAATTTGCTCACAAACAGCCAGTCTAAAAGCCTCGTTTATTACACGAGATTGAAATTAACGAAGGGTATAAAAATGGCGGATAAAAAGGGGACGAAGACATTTGGTTTGTAATAATGCTTTCGATGCTGTCCCAACAGTGGAGAAATGGAACAAGGGCAATAAATTTAGCGCTTTGCTCGGAACACACAGACGAATGAAAAAGAGAAACAAACAAAAAATGATTATATAGTCACCTCTAAAAATACATAAAATGTCGCCATTAGGGAGAAAAACGAGACTGCAGTTCTACTCCAAATGTAATGTAGAAAGCTACCTTAAATTGAATGGAAAAGATATGTATGGCGGGGAAGGAATAGTCATACGATAGGAACTGTGCAAAAAATATATAGAGAGAGAAATATGAGACTGCAGAGCTCATCCTAATGTAATGTAGAAAGGTACTTTAAATTAAATAGAAAAAGTATGCATGGTGGGGAAGGAATAGTCATACGTTTGTAATATGCTTTCGGAATGCTGTCCCAACGAGTGAGGAGAAGATCGAACAAGGCAGAATAACGAATTAGCCATTTGCTCGGAACTGACTACAAGACGAATCGAAGAAAGAGAAACAAACAAAAAAATATATAGTCACTCTAAAATACATAAAATGTCGCCATTAGGGAGAGAAACAGAGACTCAGCAAGTTACCTAACTGCCAAATTAAAGTGTAGAAAAAGCTAGCCGATGATAAATTGAGATGGAAAAAGAGAGTATGAGTAGTAACGGGGAAGGAAATAGTCGAATACAGATATGAACATGTGCAAGACAAATGAAGTATAGAGAAAGAGAAGAAGTATGAGAACTGTCAGAAGCTGCTATCCTAATAGTGAATGTAGAAAGGTACTATATAAAATTCAGTAATAGAATAAAAAGTAAGATGGCATGTGGTGGGAAAGAATAGGTACATACAGAGAAGTTAGAGGAAACAAATAGATGGCAAGCGAAAATAAAAAAGGGAAGAAGGCTTAGAGAAGATAGAACCCAAGAGATGGAGATGGAAAAGCAGATAAGGGCCGATAGAGACTGGGGTAAATGGGGTTGTAGAAAAGAAAAAGTACACATTGAAATTGGAAATAGAGACAGGAAAGGTATAGCAATGGACGCGCGAAGAGAGATGGTCGAACATGAGGAAATGAACATGAGCAAGAAAAAGATGGAGGAATAGGAAGAGAAAGAAGAAGAGAACGAAGACGCAGTATAAGTGACTCAACCATCCAAATAGTGAATGAGAAATGATAGAGAAGAGCATAGGCCTATATAATATAGGAAAGATTGGAAGAAAAAAAGTTGAATAGAGGACAAATATGTAGCGATTAGGAAGGGATAATATAGTTCGCATCATACAAGATAGGAAGCTGCCGCAGACGAAACAAGAAAAAAAGAATAATAAGAAAAATGGAAGTGACAAAGGCTTCATACACATAAAAGTAGGATAGTGAATGCAGAAAAAGAAGCTTAACCGGTTCTAAATTACAAATAGGATATAAAGAGTAATTTCATGGATAGAGGAAGTCGATATAGTCTACGATAGAAACTGCGCTAAAAAGAAGAAGAGAAAAATGAAGTAAAAAGAACAGAAAACTTAGTTATAGAGCTATGAAGGATAGTACTTATAACAAAGACGACATAAGAAAAGTAAAGAATCCGATGATAAAAACAGAAAGAACAGGAATAGATTAATCAAGGAGTATAACAGACATATTTATGTAATTACATTAGCCGTATTTTGACGATCTAAAGTTTATATTGAAATCAGAAACAAACCAAGTAACAATAAACAGAGATCGTAACAGGAATATTAAGAAACAAAGGAATATGATAAGTATAAGTATAGAGAGAATGATCTATAAATAAAGATATCTGAGAATTATTCAATATAATTATATTATATAGAACATGTGAATCATATAGAGAATGATACTAGTAGTAAAACCATATGACAATAATTGAATTATACAGTGAACAATTGTATCGGACAAGAATGTGTCATTTCCAACTTAATCGTGCTACATATAGTATAGACACGAACCATTTATGTATTCTAAAGAAAATATAGCGATCGCATATATAGCGTTCAAATTTCTATCTTGGTAATCAGCTTATAAAATACATGTACTTTTTGAACATACACCTTGATTATCTGAAAATACATTAACGTTTCCTATTATCGAATTAAAAAGATATACATAGTCAATGATAACATTGAGATAAAAGAAAATAGCGAACTTATAAAGAAATCTAGTACTATATTTTGTACACACAGCTTGATATATACTGAAAAGAATATTATAAACGTTACAATTCAAATTATAATTCACTTCATACTTTAGAGAGATATGGAAAAGATACAAAGAACTATGTAAAAATACATGATTTATAGATAGCTTATTTTGAGACACACCTTGAGAATTCTTGAATAAAATAAGCGTACCATTATTCTTCTTTTCTATCTTGTAAGGTAGATAAATAACAGATGTTTAAAAAATCTGTTAAAATTTATGATCACACACTTGATAATTACGAGATAGAATTAACTGTTATATAGCAAATGAGAAATGTGTTCACTTATACTATCGTTGAGTAAATGACAAAAGCTAATATAAAAAATCGTGTACTTATATGATAGATCAACACCGTGGTAATTCATAGAGAAAGAAATATAAACGTTACATATAATTGTTTCCTTTATCAATATACTTAAAGAAGGATAATTAACAGAAACTTTTAAAAAAATAAACTGTAAACTTTTTGTCAAGCACTCATTGATATTACATAAAGAGACAGGAAAAGATTAAGACGTATACATATACATTGATTGCCATTCTATCTCCTTGAGAGGTAATACAAGACATGATCTATTAAAGAATAATGTTACTTTTTAGACACACGTAATAGATGTATCTAGAAGAAGAAAAAAAAAAACATGAATTCCATGTTCATCATACATTTGCAATAATTAAAAGAGATAATACAGTTAATAAAAATATTAATAGTGACTTTAGTATACACACCCAATGTGATATCTAAGAAAGAAGAATTAACAAGATACATGCATTGATCCTTTCTATCTTGGAAGTAAATTAGCAGTACGTTAGAAATCGATAGATAAACATATTTATGTCTCAATCTCATTTGAAAGAATATTACTAAAAGAAGAAATAATGTTACATTAATTAGTTCAAAACTTATCTATCATATTGAGGTAAATAATACACCCAAATTTAAAATTGACATTTGTGAAAGTAGAATCGCACACAATAATATGTGCTAGAAGAAGAAATTAAACAGTTACATTCATATGTTCCGTTCTATAAAGAAACTTGGGATAAAAATGAGACAAGACGTATTAGAAAAAAATACATAGTTACTTATTGACACGTAACTCTTATGTATTCTGAATTAAACTATCCATAATTCTTGCAGAAATATTTCATAATCTGTTAAAAGAAATAAAATACAAGACTTATAAGAAAAATCTATGGGTACTGTATAATACGACAAACAGGACCATGTGAATAATGTCATGAAAAAGAGAAATATAAGCGATATATCCGAAATCAATTCAATTCAGATAATCAAATAAGGATACCCGGATAAAATAACAGCAATTATAAAAAAGGAAAATCTAGTACGAATTTTCGACAAACAACCTAATGTAGTAATTCGGAAAGAATTAACGTATAACATTCATTAATTCCTTTCTAGCTTGGGTAGAATAACAAGACCTTTAAAATAACATGTATTACATTTTATAGATCACCCTGTAAAAATATCTGTAAAGAGAATTAAACGCTGTACACAAATCGAAAGAAAAGATTCTTGACATCATTTCTTATATAATACTTAAAAGAAGATAGAGAGAAAGGAGAAAAAGGAAATACAAGTATTATGAAAAATCTGAAATTACATATTTAATAGTCATATTCCTTTGGATTATTCTAGAAGAAAAAATTAACAGTTACAATTGAACTATATTCCATAATGCTATGGCTTAAGAATCAAAATAAGCATTTAAATCTGTACGTTTATATGATCCAGCCAAGTAAAGATAAAATTGCTGAAGAAATTAAAGGAAGTGATACAATTCACTTGATCCTTTCTATCATTGGAATATTTAATACAGCTTTTTAAGAAATACTAAGCAACTTTATCGACAACACCGTTGATAAATTCGAAAGAAAATAGAAATCTGATTTACCGCAAAATAGCCTATCTTCATTTCATATCGCCAAAGGGTAAAATACAAGCTTTAAAAAAGAATCAGTACTATTGCGACACACCTGTGTAATCTAGAAAAAAAAAACGATTAAACATATATTTTATTGGTCAGTTGCAAGCTATCTTGTATAAATATCAGACTAATCAATCTCGATAAGCTTAATTGCGGTCACAAAAACCTTAATAAAAAAAAAAATATGAGTAAAAATAATTATATATGAATAAAGAATATATAAAATTAATAGAAAGATATAAATTAAATATAGATATAATAGTTATTGTAAGAAATAAATGAAAATAGGAGGAATAAATAAAAAGGATAAAGATATTTGCCCTAACCTATAATAAGGAAATATCAAGAATAAAATATATATAATAATAGAGGAAATAATAAAAAATAATAAAAAAATTATATATGCGAATAATATCTACATGAAAAAATACAAATATACTTATCGAGTTGGTATGTTTCGACGATCGTACTATTTTGTGTACGTTGTTATTGGACTATTTTGTCGGATATTAAAAATAATATAAGACGACGAACTCCACATCTGCGTACGATGATATGGTATTTATCTATTTTGTGGAGGAATTATATGTTGATTATGTTTATTCACTCTATCTGTGTAAATGTAATTATTTTATAATTCGATTATTTGCTTTCCCTCCGGAATGTTTTTTAAAAGTGATCATTTGATGCAAATTGTAGACTGCATTTTATCATTTGACACATACTTATACAGCTAGCTGATATTATTATAGAAATGCGTAAGAAACTTTGACTTTATCATATATTTGAATTCGATAAAAGCACTATAGGAATATCACTATTCTTGATACAATTAAAAGTTATTCGCCCCCTTATAATTAACACAAACTTATACAAGTCCTTACCCAATGTATTCGACTGTACCCAAAGAACTTGTTTTGACGTATAACCCAAAAAGAAAATGCTAGAATAGAAAACTTTTATTGGGACAGAAAAAAAAAAAAAAAAGGAGAAGATGAGAAAAGAACAAGCTCTCTTAATGTGAAAACCTACAAATCTCAAATCCAAAAGAATTGATGCCAAATTACAAAACAATGACAACTAAAATATTTACAACATATACTTTCTTCTTTCTTCTTTCTTTCTTCTTTTCTTGCTTTCTTTCTTAAATAATTCTTTCTTTCTTTCTTTTTTGATTTCTTCTATCTTTATCTTAAATAATTATTTTCTTTCTTTCTTTCTTTCTTTCTTTCTTTCTTTTCTTTCTCTTCTTAAATAATTCTTCTTTCTTTCTTTTTTTTTTTGATTCTTTTCTAATTTTTTTTTTTTTTTCTTTTTATTTTTTTTTCTTATAATTAATTTTTCTTTCTTTCTTTCTTTCTTTCTTTCTTTCTTTCTTTCGTAAATAATTCTTTTTTCTTCTTTCTTAATTCTTTCTTTCTTTCTTTTAAGAATTTCTCTCTTTCTTTCTTTCTTTCGTTCTTTCTTTTAATTCTTCTTTCTTTTCTTTCTTAAATAATTCTTTTTTTCTTTCTTTCTTTCTATAATTCATATTTTCTTTCTTTCTTTAAAGGAATTCTTTCTTTCTTTCGTTCTTTCTTTCTTAAATAATTTATTTTTTTTTTTCTTTCTTTATTTTTCTTTCTTTCTTTCTTTTTTCTTCTTTCTTTCTTTCTTTCTTTCTTTCTTTTCTTTCTTTTCTATAAATAATTCTTCTTTTCTTTTGATTCTTCTATCTCTATTCTAATAATTATTTTTCTATCTTTCTTCTTTCTTTCTTATCTTCTCTTTCTTTCATTCTTCTTCGAAATAATCTTTTTTCTTTCTTTAATTCTTCTTTCTTTTCTTAAAGAATTCTCTCTTTCTTTTTCTTTCTTTCGTTCTTTCTTTAATTCTTCTTTCTTTCTTTCTTAAATAATTCTTTTTTTTTTCTTTCTTTCTTTCTTAATTCTTATGTCTTTCTTTCTTAAAGAATTCTTCTTTCTTTTTTTCGTTCTTTCTTTCTTAAATAATTATTTTTTTATTTTTTCTTTCTTTAATTTTTCTTTCTTTCTTCTTTTCTTTCTTTCTTTCTTCTTCTTTCTTTCTTAAATAATTCTTTTTTTTCTTCTTCCATAATTCTTATTTCTTTCTTTCTTAAAGAATTCTTTCTTTCTTTCTTTCTTTCTTAAAATCATTTATTTTTTTTAATTTTTTTCTTTCTTTAATTTTTTCTTTCTTTCTTTCTTTCTTTCTTTCTTTCTTAAAGAGTTATATATTTCTTTTTTTCTTTCTTTCTTGAATAATTCTTTCTTTCTTCCTTTCTTTCATTCTTTCTTAATTCTTATTTCTATCTTTTTTAAAGACTCATTTCTTTCTTTCTTTTTCTTAAATAATTCTTTATTTACTTATTTATTCATTTATTTATTTATTTCTTAAATAATTCTTTCTTTCTTTTTAAAATTCTAGTTTGTTTTTTCCTTCTTTCATAAAGGATTCTTTCTTTCTTCCTTAAATTCTTCTTTCTTTCTTCTTCTTCTTTCTTTCTTGAAAGATTCTTTCTTTCTTTCTTTCTTTCTTTTCTTTCTTTCTTTCTTGAATGATTCTTTCTTAAATGATGCCTTCTTTTTTTTCCTCCTCTTTTTTCTTTCTCCAATAATTCGCCGTCGCACTTTCTTTATTGAATAATTCATCTATCTTAATTTCTTTCAATTTTTTTCAATCTTTATTTATTCTTTCTTCATTTCTCACCTATTTGTTTATTATATCTTTCTTTCTCCTTCCTTTCTTTCTTAATTCCTCCACTCTTTCTTCATTCTCCCTCTCTTTCTTGCTTTTCTCCTCTCTCCTTTTTCTCCCTCCCTCCCCTCCCCTTCTCTCTCTTTCACTCTCTACCTTTCCTTTATTTCGCATTCGTTCTTTCTCTTACTTACCCCTTTTATCTGAATTTCTACTCACTTTTCTCCTTCCTCTCGCTCTATTTCTCCTTAACACTCTTCTTTCTCTTTCTCTTCTTTTTCTATCTTTCTCGTTGTTTGTTCTCTCTCTCTCTCTCTCTCTCTCTCTCTCTCTCTCTCTCTCTCTCTCTGTGTGTTGTGTTTTCTACTTCTTCTCTAACATTCCTTCTTCTTCTCTCTTCTTCTTCTACCCCTTTCTCTTCCCTTTTTCAATTCTTCTTCATCCCACTCTCCTCTCTTTCTCTCTCTCTCTCTCTCTTCTCTCTCTCTCTCTCTCTCTCTCTCTCTCTCTGTCTCTGTGTGTGTTTCTACTTCTGCCTCTAACATTCCTTCTTCTTCTACTCTCTTCTAACCTCTTTCTCTTTCCTTTTCAATCTTCTTCTCCCACTCTCTCTCTCTCTCCCTCTCTCTCTCTCTCTCAGTTTCTACTTCTTCTCTAACATTCTTCTTCTACCCTCTTCTTTTTCCTCCTTCTCTTCCCTTTTTCAATTCTTCTTCATCTCTCTCTCTCTCTCTCTCTCTCTTCTCTCTCTCTCTCTCTCTCTTTCAGTTTCTACTCTACCTCTCATTCTTCTTCTACCCTCTTCTTTTACTCTTCTCTTCCCTTTTCAATTCTTCTTCATCCCCCCTCTCTCTCCCTATCCCTTTTCACTCCCCACCACTCCCCCCATCACACAGACAGATGGTGGCAATTTTATCGAAATTCAAAATGGCTAATCGATATTGTGAACGTGTGAACAAAAATATCAGCGAAAATTGGCAGGGAATTTTTCACTACGTATCTGTACGATTCTCTTCCATCATTAATTTATCGAGGGGTTTATTTTTTTTTGTTTTTTCCTTTTTGTATTCCTGCGCGCGCACATGTTTGTGTGAGTGTGTGTGTTCTATGGTAGTTCTAAGGAACAATCATAAAAAAAAATAGTTCTTTCCTTATTTCTTTCTTTTTCTTGTGTTGGTTTGATTATTTTTCTTTCTCCTGTGTTAATTTATTTATAATTCATCCTTTCTTTCATTCTTCCTTTTCTTTCGGATGTGCCTCTTACTTCATATATATTGAGGCGCGTGGTGTAATGGTTAGAGTAGTAGGAAATGGACTCGTCGAACCGATTGGTTTGGTTTTTGTTTTACGGCATATCAACCTCAGTGGGTAATTTAATGCCGATAAAGTTTTGAAATAAATCAATTCTTAATGGATAATACAATTTTTTAATACATACAATTTCCTATTTAACCCATAGAGGGGACCCTAACAGGTACTACCACTCCGGGTCAGAGTGGACCAGGGAGTAATTGTGATGAAGGGGTGCTCCACATTCCCAAACCTCCAGAACTGGAACCTCACCATCAGATAGAGTTTAGGACATGTAGGTCATCAGTCACCATCCTTCTAGCACCCATATGATAAAAAGGGGTTGGGGCTTGCCATAAGGACAATAGGGTTGGGGAAATCATATAGGTGCTAAGGCTTGACGTGATCAGTCGATTGATGGAGGGGGCTCTCCGACCGCCCGTCTAGCCCAAGATAGGGCTAAAGTGGAGTATTGCAAGTCATCAAACTGGGTCACCACCCACGGCCAACAGTTAGCCCCATCGGGGGAGTCTTACCCCTCTGCAGGGGTGCAATCAGTGCATTCTAACGCCCCAGCTGACAGGGAGGTCGTCGAACCGAGTTCAAATCCTGGACGAAGTTGTTTACATTTCACATGGCGCTGATAACCTTGGGAACGGTATTAATCAAACTCTACCCCCAGCTATGGGGAAATAGCATGGCTGACGTGGCTCTTTAACATTGGCTAGGAAACCAGTCTAGGAGAATGCAAACTCTGAATTCAAACCTATTAAACTCCGCTTAAGAAATTGACCTTGTGTCACATCCTGCTTGTGTGGAGGCGTTGGTATATATATATATATATATATATATATATATATATATATATATATATATATATATATATATATCAGGCGGTGTAATGGTTAGCAAGCTAAATTGGCGGACTATTGTTAGTGTTCGATTCTCAGTAAGCACACCATACTTCTGGCCTTGTACCACATCTAATGTAAGCTCAGTAAATACCTATTACACTTGGTGTAATGGTTAGCAAGCTATTGTTTGTGAGTTCGATTCCCACTGGGTGCCCCATACTTCTGGCTCGGTGCCACATCTAAGATAAGCTTAGTAAATAACTATACAGTGTACGCATAGATATAGAAGTTCAGTACACTTATATGATTCCAAAACAATTCTCTACCCCTAAACCCTAACCCTAAACCCTAACCCTAACCCCGTCTTCTTTTTTCCGAGTAGAATAAAATAATTTATTAGTCAAGCGTGGTTCCTCTTTGTTTATGTTGGAGTTATAGGAAATAATCATAATTTAGTATAGTCGCGGGCGAAATTTGGTTGGCGAAGAGTTAAATAACTATTAGATGTATACCTGTTCTTCATTTTCTTATATAGTGTTTTCTTTGCTTTCCTTCTCTCTCTATTTCTCTATTTCTTTCACATCTTCATCCTCCTACTCTCTATTTAGCTCACCCTTTTTCTCTGCGTTTTTTTTATCTCTCTCTCTCTCTATTTCTCTCACTCCCACTCTCTCTCTCTCTTTCTATTTGTCCCTCATTAACTCTCATTGTTTTTTTTAATATCTTGTTTCCTCTCCTCTCTTTCTCTCTCTCTCTCACTCTCTCTCTCTCTCTATTTTTCTCTCCCCCTTCTCTCTTTGTTTATTATATCTTGTTTCCTCTCCTCTCCTTCACTCCCTCTCTATTTCACTCACCCTCTCTCTTTCTCTCTATTTGTCTCTCCCTAACTCTCTTTGGGTTTTTTAAATATCTTGTTTCCTCTCTCTTTCTCTCTCATTATCTCTCTATTTTCCCCCTCTCTCTTTGCTTACTATATCTTATTTTCTCTCCTCTCCTTCACTCTCTCTCTCCTCTCTCTCTCTCTCTCTCTCTCCACTTTTCTCTTTGTTTTATATATCTTGTTACCTCCTTCCTTCACTCTCTCTCTCTCTATTTCTCTCTAGTCTCGCTCTCTCTATTCGTCTCCCCCTTCTCTCTTTCTTTTTATATCTTGTTTCCTCGTCTCTCCCCTCTCTCTCTTCTTTCTCTCTTTGTTTTATATATCTTCTTTCCTCTCCCTTTCACCCTCTCTCTATTCACCTCTACCTTACTCTTTCTTTTTTTTAATATCTTGTTTCCCCTTCTCTCCTACTCTCTATTTCTCTCACCTCCTCCCCTCTCTATATATATCTATCTCCGCCTTTTCCTCTTTGTTCTCTTTGGGTTTTTATATCTTGTTTCCTCTCTCTCTCTCTCTCTCTCTCTCTCTCTCTATTTCCCACCTTCTCTCTTTGTTTTATATATCTTGTTTCCTCTCCTCCCCTTCAATCTCTCTCTTTTTCTCTCCCCTTCTCTCTTTCTTTTATATCTTGTTTCCTCTCCTCTCCTTCACTCTCTCTACCTTACTCTCTTTCTTTTTTAATATCTTGTTTCCCCTTCTCTCCTACTCTCTATTTCTCTCACCTCCTTCCCTCTCCTATATATTTACCTCCGCCTTTTCCTCTTTGTTCCCGTACTCTGAAACTCCAACACCTCCCCACACCGACGTATATTCCCCACACCCATTCCTCCCCAACTTCCACCATTAAATCCACCAGTAAATCGTTCTTCTTCCGGTGACCAACACTGGCGACGGAAGAGCTCCGTTACATGATCAGCAAGATCGCTTGCATCATGGGAAAATTCAATGGGAAAACCATCAGGAGGAGCCTTGATCTTTTGACGATAAAAACAGAAAAGGATTCTTCACGCCTTGTCTAATGGTGGGCAGTATTCGATATTCAAGCGTCAATAACCGGCGGAGAATAGCGTCATTGTATCGTCGTCAATGGCCGGTGGAAAGCAGCACGCTACGAGATAAAATATCTAACGAGATTAAGGCGTGTGGGAGAGTTACGTCCCTTTGTTAAAAATGTCCTCTTTTTAGCGCTCTCCGGTCGGTGAAGACAAAGGGAATTCTGTGCGTGTGTGTGTGTGTGTGTGTGGTGAGTGAGTGAGAGAGAGAGAGAGAGAGAGAGAGAGAGAGAGAGAGAGAGAGAAAGAGAGAGAGAGAAAGGGAGAGAGGGGGGACATATAGACATACATATATTGTGTGTATAGAAACACGTAGTATAATAATCAGAGTCGTAGGAAGTGGGCTAGTCAACCCGAGTTCAATCCTGGGGACAGAGAGAGAGAGGGGGGGGAGAGGGAAAGGGGAGATGGGAAGGGGGAGAGAGGGGGGAAAGACATACAGACATAGATGTATATGTGTGTATGGAAACACGTAGTATAATAATTGGAGTCGTTAGAAGTGGGCTAGTCAACCAGAGTTCAAATCCTGGACGGGGAGAGATAGGAAGAGAGAGAGAGAGAGAGAGAGAGGGTGGGGAGATAGACAGAGAGACAGAGAGACAGAGGAGGGAGGGAGGAGGGGAAAGACATACATACACAGATATATATGTGTGTATGGAAGCACGTAGTATAATGATTAGAGTCGTAGGAAATGGGCTGATCAACCAGAGAGAAGAGAGAGAGAGAGAGAGAGAGAGAGAGAGAGAGAGAGAGAGAGAGAGAGAGAAGACGCGAAAGGAGAGAGAGAGAGAGACGCGAAAGGAAAGAGAGAGAGAGAGAGAGAGAGAGAGAGAGAGAGAGAGAGAGAGAGAGAGACACACACACACACACACACACACAAACACACAAATACACATTTATGTATGTGTATAGAGGTGCGTGGTTTAATGGTTAGATTCGTAGAAAATGGACTTGTCAACCTGAGTTCAAATCCTGGACGATGATGTTTGCATTTAACTTAGCGCCAACAACATTGGGAAAGGTATGCATCTAGTCCAGCTATAGGTAAATAGTTTGACAGACTGGACACTTAACCCTGGTTAGATAACCTGTCCAGGAGAAGAACAACTAAATTCAAACCTGTTAAAGTTCACTTAAGAAATTGATCTTGTGTCACATCCTGCTCGTGTGAAGTGGTTGGTAAAACTTTATGTATCTCTCTCTCTCTCTCTCTCTCTCTCTCTCTATATATATATATATATATATATATATATATATATATGTATATATATATTATCTATCTCTATTTCTCTCTCTCTATATATATATATTCACTCGCACGTGCGCGCGCACACACACACACACACACACACACACACATATATATATATATATGTTTTGTTAAACTCTACTGACGATTCTTGTCGGACGAGTTTTTGTGAGCCAACCCTTCTACAAATCTCTAATGCCTCTGTTCATTTAAACGGAACTTGTGAACTCCTCCTACTACTAATTCCTACTACTACTGCTCGTTTGAAAAGCGAGACAACGGAAACATTCCACCAATTTCACACCTGAGAATGGTACAAAGACATACCGAAAGCGCTCGTGAAGAAACCTTTGGTTGATTGCTACACCAATTCCACCCTGACATTAAAAAGATGGCCAGACAGTTAGAGAAGATCGAACAAAAACTCGTCCGACAAGAATCGTCAGTTGAGTTTAACAAAACATGTTTTAAAACAATGCTGCCAAAATATACTTATATATGATATCTTATTATAATGGAGATTGTGTGTTTTTCTGTCTGTAACCGAAACTATATTACTACTCAAGTCACAATTCCCTTAGTTATTGACATCACATTCTCAATGATTTTATTTTTATTTAAACCTGAATTATTAATAAAATTATTCTACTTTATTAATACTGTTAACCATATCTACATACTAATAACATGCAATTATATTTATATATACAACAAAATAGCGGTTTACAGTGTAAACGGGAAGGCTAATTTGTATATTCATATTAAAAATGTGATTTTAATAAATATGTGCTTAGTATTATTGATTTCTAATTGTTTGGTTTTATTTTAATGAATATAAGCAAAAATCTCTTCAATGAATCTTAAATGAAATCCATTAACAAGAAAAAATAACTGTCATTTTATTCTCTACTTCCTCTTTTAACTAAATACTTAAATTAGAAAAAATAACAATGAAAGATGAGAGTGATTGAAGAGTAAGTTTCAGTTGTTCTATTTTTCGATTATACCCCTCTCTGTTTCAAATCTTTTTATCTGCATTCTTATTTAGTTTTATTAGCCTTTCTAATTTAATATAATATTTTATTACATTAAAACTTAAATACTTGCACCCGGAGGGTGCATATATTTGCTAGTATATATAATTCTCTTATCTGTCTGGGTGTATAATGTGCCTGTTAAAATGCTGAAAAACAAGATCATTATACCAGATAAATTTTATTCACCGTCTTAATGAATAAATCTAGTCATTGTAATCTTTTTGAACATCAAAGCCTCGGAAGAGTTGAAGTTTTTTTTATACATAAGACATTCTGTTTTGTCCAGATATCTATTTTACTAACGAATATGGTTGAATTGAATATATATATATATATATATATATATATATATATATATATATATATATATATATATTATTTTTGAGTTTTCCACATCAGTGTTAGCTGATGGTCTTTCACTGGAGTCTGAGTGACAGCAAGTCTCCTCAGGTCTCCAGGACTCTTCTGAGTATTCTGGCAGATTGCAGCAGTGCAGTGTTCTGAATGGTTTCAATCCTTCCTCTGATATCCAAACTTTCCAAACCCTTTTCTAATCCTTTTGGGACTGTTCCAAGTGCACCAACTACAATTGGTATAACTTTCACTTTCATATTCCATAACTTTTTCAGTTCTCTGGCAAGGTCCAGATATTTGTCAATTTTTTCATTTTCCTTTAACTTCACCCTGTGATTATTATTATTATTATTTATATTATTATTATTATTATTATTATTATTAACATCATTTTATCTGTCTGTTTCATTCTTTGATGTATGTATCGTTTTCACCTCTCATTTCTCATCTCAGTGTCGTATGCCTATATGTATCTATCTATGTATGTATGTATGTATGTATGTATATGTCCCGAAAAAAAATCAGGGGCCGGAGTCCCTAAGGTGGTGTGATGCTGAAATCCAGTATTACCCATCAACTCCTGCGACACTACCATTGCCAAACTGCATTGGTACCTTACCTTTCATTTGGATCACAGCGGCAGTGTGGATAGGGGGATTTGCTGCACGGGCAATAGCTCATCCTCCATATGAAGCCGCCCAGGCTATGCAGTTCAAGTTAACAAAAACCATGACACTACTCCATCGTCTCTCGTAGACGGAAGGCTGTCAACAACATATATGTATGTATGTATGTATCTATCTATCTATTTATCTCTTTTTTTTTTTTGCCTGTCAAAGTTATTGGAACAATGTCTATCATAGGTGGAAGTGGAGAAAACGTCAAGCGTCAACTTCGAAAGGGAGAAACCTCTCATATTTGAGAGAACATGGAGGGTTGGAAATGTCAGTCATGCGGTCGAATTCTGCTTTCTAAGACTGATATGTTAATCATAGGAAATCTCATCAGGAACAATTCATACAAACTCCAGGAACAAACAATGTGTCTTGTGCAATCTGTAACAAAGTCTGTAAGTCAGCTTCTGGTTTTAAGAGACATATGGTGGTGCATAAGCATCAATTTTTATTATCTGATACAA
>CM042170.1:71857797-71862797 GCA_023376005.1 Doryteuthis pealeii | reverse complement strand
AACATCCATTTTTACAACTTCCCGTGTTTGTATACCTTTCTCCATCTGTACATATATAAAGGGCATTTGTGTACATATATATACGAAAATAAAACAATTAACGACAAAGTAAATATATGTACACATTAAATATCACCAGGGCTTGGTTTTTGAGCAAAAATAATAGAGATTTGATTTATATTCATGAAGATAATTAAAAAATAAAATTTAAATGATAACAACATGGATTTTTAAAAATTTAATATTTTAGATAGTAGACATTAACATTTCTTTTCCGAGTAGCTGGATCAATGCAAGGTTTATTTTTTTTACATAGGGATTTAAATGGGGCTTCCCACGAGGATTCAACTCACGATTCAGTTATAATGGATCTGCGAGACTAACATAAATAATCTCCCTCTACCGGCGATGCTGGTAATCGCTTCTTATATATAATATATATATATATATATATATATATATATATATATATATATTATAACATTTTAATTCTCTGAATGTTTGACATGAGGCTTGATGAATAGTATTATCTGCGTTATTCGGACTATCGTGCTTCATTGCTATCTGTACAACGTTTCGCCGATATGCCCTCCGGCCTTCTTCAGGTATTTCTTGTCGGACTCGAAAAGAAGGTTCCCGAGTCCGAAAAGAAGGTTCCAGAGCCCGAGAGGGTTCCCGAGTCTAAGAAGGTTCCCGAGTCCGACCAAAAATACCAGAAGAAGGCCGGAGAGCATATCGGCCAAAACGTTGTACAGATAACATTGAAGATGAGGACAATAGTCCTGATAACGCAGATAATACTAATTATTAATAGTAGTATTGAATATATTTTACAAATATTTTACAAATATGAATGAATATTTTCACTATAAGAATATAGGCCATAACCTCTTCCCACATGAAGATGAGGACAATAGTCCGAATAACGCAGATGATACTAATAATAACTATGTTGATACTGAAATTGTAAAATGAACTTAAGCAAACAGGAAAAATCAATTGTAAAATTTTGATATTAAGGAGTGTATGGCAATATTCGATTGTTTTTATGCGTTTTAGCTTAATTTCATTCTCTTTCATTTTTATTTCTCAAAGGAATGAAAAAGAATTGGGTCTATACAAAAAAAATTATGAAAAAAAAGACGAAAGGAAAAAAATAGGCGAACATTGTATAAGTCATTAAGGATATATCTAGCGAGTTGAAAGGAAATGTTTGTCTTCAAAAATTTGGCGATAGATGTTGTTTCCAATAATAATATTCACTGGGGCGGAACGTGCAACCAGCTAGCTATTAATAGCCATTCATCAAACACACACACACACACACACACAACACACATATATATATATATATATATATATATATATATATGTTTGTGTGTGTATATGTATGTATAATCTTCATACAATGACTGTTATTTACACAGTAACATTGCAACCAACAAAGCCTTCATCAGATGATGACTATGGGTTCAGGCATGGTTTCGGGACCGAAGCATCATTACCACTAACCCAGCAGTATCTCACGATACCACCAGACTTTGTCGTTTTGATGTCACAATCTAGGACTGCCATATTCACACTGATGCGGTTAGAGCTTTCTCTTGAATCTTTTTTAAGTATTTCATCTTGTCTGGTGGAGAAAGTCCAAATTTAGACAAAACAATGTTTGTGTGTGTGTGTGTATATATATATATATATATATATATATATATATATATATATATATATATACATTTGTATATGTATATTTATATATATATATATATTTATACATATAATGCAAAATTACAATAGAGTAAAAAAACGCGGGAAAATAAGAAGATTCAGCCCACTAACAACAAAATAATACGTACATATATAAATGAATTGACATTCACTGTATTTCTTAACAGGCGCTTTGTCTTGAAAAAGAGTGGTTAATATGCTGCTTAGAAACCAATGGTAACAATGGTACCTTAAATGTATTACACATTATATATATATATATATATATATATATATAGCAGTCTCCCATGTCTATAACCTTGCTGATGAGACCTAATAGGTCGAAATGTACATTCAGGGATTGAAATTTTCTCGATTCGTTTAGCCTTACATTTGAACATATATGCCCGCCTAAAATTCATTACTTATTAATTAATTAATTTTCAAAATTATGTACGACTTCAATTAAGCACATATCCTCCAAAAATTGTCGGCTTAAAGCCATATAAAAATAAACACATTTGTTTATTTACTTAACCTCATATATATATATATATATATTGGTTTGTTGGTTGGTTTTGAAGGCTGTCACAATGCGAGTGTAAAGAAAAAAGAAGGTAACTATGATGTTTTTTGTTAACCTGTCATTTATTTCTCAATATTTCGGGAAGAGATTCCCATCCTCAGAAGAATACTGGAACTGAAGTTGTCTTAGCGGCTGCTACATTCGTTCTGCCTTGTCTTCCAATTCTGTGTGTGTATGTGTATGGTTGGGGTGCTTGCTTATGTGTGTGTTTGTGTGTGAATGTGTGTGTGCGCGTGCTTGTGTGTGTAAATGTAAGCGTATGTGTGTGTGCGTGGTGCTTATGTCTGTGTGTCTGATCATTTCTTTTTATTTTATTTTATTACTATTCCAGATTTGTTTCGCCTCTAAGCAAGGTTTTATTTTTATTTTTATTTTATTTATTTTTTTGTTTGTTTGCTTATTAACAGGATCATCTGATCTCTTTTTTATTGCTATGTGTCTGAGACTAACATTCCAGATATTGCTTGATTGTTTATGGGTGCGGGTGTGTGGATTTACTGTCTATCAGGCGGCGTATCTGGTCAGTCCTAACACCCAAGGCAGAACGAATGTAGCAGACGCTAAGATAACTTCAGTTCCAGTATTCTTCTGAGGATGGGAGTCTCTTCCCGAAATATTGAGAAATAAATGACAGGTTAACAAAAAACATCATAGTTACCTTCTTTTTTCTTTACACTCGCATTGTGACAGCCTTCAAAACAAACCAACAAACCAATATATACACAATGCTTCAAGCAAATTACAAAACCCTTTTATATATATATATATATATATATATATATATGAATGTATGATGGGAAAGGTGACTTACCGGTGAATATGGTAACAATGGTTAGGTGGTGCAGAATTCAGTGAGATAAGTCAGCGATATAACAAATAGTAGAGCAAATTTATTACAATATAGTTACAAGAGTTAACCTACTCGATAACCTCATCTCGTTAAACGGTTCGTTTAACGCGATGAGCACACACGTGTTGTCGACTGTAATTAATCGGTATCTCGATTAATTCAGTGGATTTAACACTGAAGATCCTTATGGTGAAACTCGAGTAGGTTATCACTTGTACCTATATTGTAAAATATATATATATATATATATATATATATATGGTATTTGTGGAAAAGATAACTTACCGGTAAAATTGGTCACAACGGTTAGTTGATGCTAGATTCACAAGGATAAGACAACAATATAACAAATATAAAGTGCTCAATACGTGAGTAGAGCACATTTATTATTATAATGGTACACAGTAATAACCATTATCATAATATATATATATATGTATATATATATATATATATATATATATCTATATATATATATATATATGGAATAACGAATGGAATAACGGTGTTGAGTTTTTCCTTCCTTTTAAAGATAAACATTGCTCTGTATATAATCTAAAAGGATTATAATACGTTGAGCTCTCTGTAGTGATTTAAAGATTCACTGTATTTATACATACTGGATCATATAATAATAATACAGTGTGTTTTAGATTTCACATATAGAATCATCCCTTACTACCAAGTTTTGTATACCTCACATCACACACACACACACACACACACACACACACACACACACATATATATATATATATATATATATATATATATATATATATATATATATAATGAAATATTTAGTTTTATTCTTTAATTAATGGGACATTTTCCATAGAAATTTCCATAATAAAATAATCATATAAGCCAAGCTCTAAAACTAAACCTGTTAGGTGGACTTTGATATTATGCCTATCAAATTTATTTGAAATAATGGCTTTCCGATCTTGACCTTTCCTGTAACCCGCCGGTGACCTTTCTTAATATCACCTCCAACAGAATCGACGAAATTTCAAGTTTTTAACCGGACACAATGTGACGAGAACACAATGGATGTGAGTCACGTGACAAGAGGCCAATGAAAAAGGGGACTTTAACGCGGTTAGTGACCAGACCACACATACGAGACAATTACCTCAGATCAAAAATCACCACCAGTGTCATTTGCGCATAAATTAATTACTTTTAAGATCACAATGCTGCTTTATTTTAGGAGATTAGAAGTTAGTGGCTATAGCGTTATATATTTATATAAAGAATATATATATATATATATATATATATATATATATATATATATATATATATATATGTCTGTGTCTGTGTTTGTGTATATATACACGTATATATATATGCATATATATATATATGTGTATATATATGCATGTATATATATATATGTGTATATATACACACACATACACGCACACAGATATATATATATATATATATATATATATATATATATATATATATATAGATAGTGAGAAATTTGAAAAAACACAGGTTTAAATAAAATGAGTGGTAAGTTTATTAGCCGACGCTGCAGTGTTTCAATCTGTTAAGTAGATCTTCTTCAGGGAATTTGTTGATATAAGAAATAGTAAAAAAAAATTCTATCTAGAATAACCAGAAAAACTGTAATAGTCCTTGTTTTGAACAGATTGATCAACAAGGACTATCACAGTTTTTCTCGTTATTCTGTGATAAAAATTCTTTTTTACTCATTCTTATATCAACAAATGCCCTGAAGAAGATCTACTTAACAGATTGAAACACTGCAGCGTTGGCTAATAAACTTACCAATCCTTTTATTCAAACATGTGTTTTTTCAAATTTCTCGCTATACTACATACC
>CM042170.1:71847797-71855297 GCA_023376005.1 Doryteuthis pealeii | reverse complement strand
AAACTCACTGATTAAATGACAAGAGCGAAAGCGAAAGTGAAAGTAAAAGTTGATTTCTTGATAGAAGTGAAGAAAAAAACCAACATACTTATTTTATCTTTTACAACGATTACATTACGTCCCTGTGCTATATGTGGCAATGTCATCATCATCACCATATCGCGCAAGTAGCACAGATATCCATGACAATCTCTCGCCAACCATCCCTATCATTCATTGCCCCTGTGTGTTCTTCTGCGCAGCATGCAGCATTCTCACATATTTGGTCAATGTAGGTCTTTGCTGGGCGGCCCACCATAGCATGCCCCTTCCACAAGAGAACGTCGCTTATGAGCTCGTCCTTGCTTCTCCAACAATATCCTGCATTTCTAGCCCGTCTTACCCTGATGGTTTGTGAGCTGGTGGGCAGCTGGCCATACAGCTGCTTCCTTGTGGGGTGCTGTTTCCACAAACTTGTTCAAGACCGCACGCAGCATTCTTGTGCAGCTCCCACCTACCTTATTCTCAAGGTGCTTGTAGGAAGAGGTTATGGCCTATATTCTTATAGTGAAAATATTTATTCATATTTGTAAAATATATTCAATACTATTATTAATAATTAGTATTATCTGCGTTATTCGGACTATTGTCCTCATCTTCATTGTTATCTGTATAACGGTTCGGTCGATGTGCCCCCCGGCCTTCTTTAGGTATTTTTTGTCGGACTCTGGAACCTTCTCGGACTCTGGAACCTTCTTTTCGGACTCGGGAACAATTGGACGCATGGCCTAGTGGATAAAGGAGTTAGGTTAAGACAGTTCTAAGTGACAGTTATATCTAGATTGCAGGTTCATTCCTGGTCAATGGCAGCAGTAACTAGAATAATAATTAACAAACGCCTCTACCCCAGCTATGGCTAGAGGAATGAAAACAGGATACCCCCGTGGATTGAGTAAAATGTTCGGTTCGAAGTTCCTTAATGCCTCCCGATTATGACATAAAGGCTACCGAGTTGGACAAGAAGGCTACCGAGTTCGAAGAGAAGGTCCGTGAGTTGGAAAAGAAACACCTTAAAAAGATCAGAGGACACATCGACCGAAACGTTGTATGTATAACAATAAAGATAAGGACGACAGTCCGAAAAATCCAAATAATAAGACTTAATCTTTGAAATGAGGCTTGATGATTTGTAATAGTCTACCTCAGTGGATTGAATAAAGGGTTCGGTTCGGAGTTCCTTAAAGCCTCCCGAGTTCGACAAGAAAGTTCCTTGGTTTGGAGAGAAAGTTCCCGAGTTCGAGAAGGTTCCTAAGTTCGAAGAGAATGTTCCAGAGCTGTTTCCCGAGTTCAACAAGAGAAGACCTAAAGAAGACCGGGGAAACATCAGCCGAAACGTTGTGTTTAAAACAATAAAGATGGGGACAACTGTCAAAAAATCTGAATAATACAAATAATTGGAGAATATAGGCTTGCTATAAGAAGAGAGGAAAGAAGCCGCCGGAGAGAAGAGAGCTAAAAGGAAGGAGAGACAACAGCGCCCCCAAATCTACAGAAAGCATCACCTTTTGTTTGCAGTCACTGCACCAGAGACTGTCATTCAAGGGTCGGTCTGTTCAGCCACTCACGTAGCTGTAGGTAAACAAAAAATGGACACTAAACCATCGTCTTAAACAGACAGAAGGTTGCCAACACATAGGGTTGCTGCAGTTCCACAGTGCCGATAAACGAGCCACTGCTCTTAGCATATCTGATCGTTGAATCAATTTACAACAATACATATGGAATATTTAGATACAATAAACATGGAATATTCGGATGAAATAAATATGGAATATTCAGATAAAGAAATTATCTAATTTATTCTTCACAAATTGAAAAATAATTTAGGGGTTTATCGAAACATTTAACTCGGAAAACAAATAGAAATTCAATTTCACTCCCGGATATTTCAAATGTGTATGAGAATTCAATTATCTATTGGATTTTATTGACCCTTCAGTTTTTATTCCATAGATATTTCAATTTATCCATGAAATAGCTACATTGTAAAATATATTCGAAATGGAAATATGCTACCAATGTAATATCAATAAAAATTCTGTGGGGTCGTAAATATCTTTTTTTCAGGTTTTATCAGATGTTTCCCAGAACATTTGAAAATTACTTTTACTAACAGGACCTGTTTCATTTTCATAGTTTATCGAAGTTTAACGGCTTTGAATTCAGAGTTTTACTTCTCCAAGACTGGGTGTCATATAATGGTTAAAGAGCTCATTCCCCCTATAATTTACTCATAGCTGGAGGGAGAATAGTTGGACACATATATTTTTAAATTCTATTAATGTTATGTGAAAAGAAAAGAGACAACTATCGGATTTGAACGCTGATCAACGTGTCCATTTCTTACGATGATAACCATCGAGAGTCTTGTTAGATATTCACAAAACATGATAAGACCGAGGTATATGATGAAGTAAGGCATCAAGTGCGGATCGAACCCTCCACACCAGCACAATTGATCTACGAAACAAGCAAACTATTAAAATGAGTAGGCAGCAAATTTTAACTTTTTAGGTATTTGAAGAAATATAATTTTTATCACTCGTTCTTTTACCTCAGAATAAGACTTTTCTCAAAGTTGGTATGAATTGTTAATTTAAAATAACGTCTAACATAATTCATTCTCGCTTCGTTTAATTTATTTCAATGACATGAATACAGCAAGAGAGATTTTTTTATGTCTGTAGTCATCACATGCCACAGAATGATGATCTGATTATTACAAGGTTTGACATGTTTACTTAAGAGCTATTGCTAAATAGATCAATATGTAAATATGATAAAAAATAGACAAATAAAATAAAATCACAAACAAGAATAAAAATAAAAATACATCTCATAACAAAATTGATTCAAAATTATGAATTTATCTTACTTTTAATCTTACACTATTATTTATTATTTCACGTTTCCATGGTTCTAACATAACAAACAAAGCTTTCCACCATCCACTATATGTATCCTGTAAGAAGCATACATGAACTTTCTGTATGTATGTATATATATATATATATATAATATATATATATATAAATATAATATATATATATATATATATATATATATATATATATATATATATATATATATATTAAAGGAAGAACTCAATACAGTAATCCCATAATAAATTTATTTCGACAAAAATTGGGGCCCATATAAATCTAAGTTGATTTAAACCGGCTCCCCAAGTTTTTGCCTCATCAGATGGGTAACAATTCACTTATCTGATGTGAATTGTTACCCATCTGATGAGACGAAAATTTGGGGAGCCGGTTTAAATCAACTTAGATTTATATGGGCCCCAATTTTTGTCGAAATAAATTTATTATGGGATTACTGTATTGAGTTCTTCCTTTATTGATAAATATTGCTCTGTATATAATCTAAAAGGTTATTTTACATTGAGCTCTCTTTAGTGATTTATGATTCACTGTATTTATACATACTGGATCATCAATATTAGTACAGTGGATCTAGAAATCACATATAGAATCATCCCTTACTACCAAGTTTTGGATAAATCTTATATATATATATATATATATATATATATATATATATATATATATGGAGTAAATATGGAAAATAAATCCGACAATATAAAGAAAATTTGTAAAAACAAGTGTTCAGAAAATAGGATGAATTTAATTATCGATGTTTAAACATTTCGGTTTCATTAAACCTTCATCAGGATGTATCTTGGGGTGAAGAAAATGATCGATGTTTTTATATTTTCATCTCCTGTCATCTATAAAAACATCCATCATTTTCTTCACCCCAAGATACATCCTGATGAAGGTTTAATGAAACCGAAAGGTTTAAGCATCGATAATTAAATTCATCCTATTTTCGGAACACTTGTTTTTTTCAAATTTTCTTTATATATATATATATATATATATATATATATATATATATATATAGTTAGGCAGCATTTCTTCTCTAAGGCATATATCGGTGAACAACCCAGCCATTTTTTGTCTGCAAATCTTGTTCTGTGTCCTTTCAAATTGCCGGATTGATCTAATTATATCTGGCGAGAATTGGCTGATATATATGCCATAACTTATTTCCCTAGTACTTTCCGCCCTATCGTGGGCCATCTTCAGGGGTAGTTCATAAACCATACAACAATGGGTTGTTCCATTACGCTTATATTTTGTATATAATATATATATAATATTATATATTATACGCTTATTATAGAAGGGTTGTGTTTATTTTATTTTCTTCTAATTATTGTTGTTGTTATTATTATTATTATTATTATCATTGTTAGTATTATCATTGTTTCCACTATTGTGTGTGTGTGTATGTGCGTGTGTTATGTGTATGTGTGTGTGTGTGTTATCAGTATCCTCATGTATGAAAATGAAACATGGACCTTACACTCCCACCAAGAGTGGCGGCTAAATAACTTCTACCTTCGTTGCCTTAGACGTATACTGGGCATCACCTGGAGGAACAGGTTCACTAACACAGCAGTTCCAGAGAGAGCTCAACCCCCTCTTGCGTTCTCCACTGAGACAAAGTCGTCTCCGATGGCTGGGTCATGTACGTCGGATGGATGATAGATGAATCTCGAAAGACAACCTTTATGCAAAGCTTTCGTCTGATAAGAGACAGATTGGTCGACCCCAGCTGTGATTCAAGGATGTCTGCAAGAATGATCTTAGATGTTTTGGCATTACTCCTTCCAGCTGGAAAAATTTATATATATATATATATATATATATATATATATATATATATATATATATATATATCAGTCAGGGTTCGAATCACGCACAAGGCGGTCTTCCTATCTATAGCTCTGCGGATGAGGCCTAATAGGCCGAAATGTACATACAGAGATTGATTTTCTCGATTGTTTAGCCTTACATTTGAATAGGTATGCCCGCCTAATTATTAATTATTAATTAACTTACAAAATTAGGTACGACTTCAATTAAGCACATATTCTCCCAAAAATTGTCGGCTAAAAAAAGCCATATCAAAAACACATCGTTTGTGTATTTACTTCTTATATATATATATATGTATATACATATATATATATATATATATATATATATATATATAATCATTGTTCATCACTATCTTTGGAAAAGCAGATTCAAACTCGGCACTTTTATGACATACCATGAATTCAGAAAAAAATAACGTTCCATTCATTGTTCATTTCTATCTCGGTAAATACAGCTTCAATCCCGATACTTTTATGACATACCTTATATATATATATATATATATATATATATATATATAGATGAGAGGTATCCAAAATTTGTTAGTGAGGGATGCTTCTATATGTGATTTCTAAGATACACTGTATTATTATTGTATGATCCAGTATGTATAAATACAGTGAATCTTTAAATCACTAAAGAGAGCTCAATGTATAATAAACTTTTTGGGAGTTTTTACTTCCTTTCTAAGTTATATATATACAGTCGGATCTCGAATCACGCACAAGTCGGTCTTTCTATATATAGCTCTGCTAATGAGGCCTAATAGGCCGAAATGTACATACAGAGATTGATTTTTCTCGATTTGTTTAGCCTTAAATTTAATAGGTGTTTCTGCCTAATTAATTAATTAATTATTAATTAGTTTCAAAATTAGGTACGACTTCAATTAAGCTCATATTCTCCCAAACACACACAATATATATATATATATATATATATATATATATATATATATATATATATATATGATTAAAACGTTGCAGTTAGTACTCAATATCGCTAGATAGAGCATCGTATACAGTTGAAAATCTTAAAGTCCCGTTTAAACCGTCGATAAAATTGAATTAAAGAAAGGATTTCACATACAAAAACGATTCATAATGCTCTTCTGTTTATTGTGAACACCTCATAAATCCGGGTGTAACACGAAAAAACTGTGAAATCCTCTTTCAACTCAGATTTATCGACCTTTTTTTTTCTTTCTTACTGGATATTAGAATTTTCTGCACGTATAAAAGAAAAGAATAGAAAAGAATAAAAATATTGAACGGAACTTCTAAATCCAAAATGAATAAGTTTTAGTTGAAAGAAAATAAATAAAAAGAGAAAGAGAATTGATAAACGGTATTGACAAATCTCCACGAGATTTCGGCATTTATATTTTTTCCAAAAAAAAAAAAAAAAAATCAGCTTTCGCTTCTGGAAAACTAAACAAAAAAAAAATCCGTTTTAAAAGATATCGATTATTTTAAAAACACGACTTAATTCGACGAAGTTCAACCACTTCTCATAATATAGAAAGTTCTCTGAATTATTTAAAATACTCAAAAACTTAAATCAGAAGAAACTCATCAGATCTTAAAATGAAAAAAAAAAATGTTTAAGAGGTCTTCTTTTTTTTCTTCTAAATATACAACGTGGAAATTTGTTTACAATGTAACGAAAAAGAAAGATTCCATTTTGTATCGGATATTAAAGCAGTTCGGTTGGTTTGTTGGTTGGGTTTTACGGCATGTCAACCATTGGGCAATTTTATGTCGAAGACATTTTCTTTTATTCATTCTCGGACCAAGTATCCAATAGGCACCCCAGCTAGGAGCTGTTTTGAAAAGAACACCTCTTGCTTTTCATGATAAATTCCCGGTTATTTCTTTACAAACAGGCAATTTTTTTGGCATTAGAATTTCTCTTTGATATTTAAAAAAAGTTTGTTCATGTATATTTACAACCCAAAGGCATGTTTTTATACTAAAGTATTTTTCGATTCTAATGAAAAAAATTAGTTATTTCATGTTGTTGTTGCTAATTGAATAGGATTCTTTTTAAATTATAAAACTTCAAACAAAAGACACATTTTTATATTAAAATAGTTTTTATTTAATCAGAAGAGAAATGCAGATTGGTTTATTTAAAAGAAAATAGTTTTTATTTACAAAAGTATTTTTTTATGTTCATTTAAATAAAAGGATGTTGTTCGGAAATGGTATCACACAATGTATAAAGTTAATTTTCCATGCGCCTCTCGTACCAAAACCGGAAGTGTACGGTGAACAGCAAAAGGTGTTCTTATCAAAACAGCTTCCAGCTGAGGTACCTATTGGATACTTGATCCAATTTTTTCCAACTGAATTTGTAAAAACACATTTTTTGTCTTATATGCCAAGTAGGTTGGTTGGTTCGTTGGATGTACAGTATGTCAACCGTTGTCGGGTTATTTTATGCCGAATATGTTTTGTTCTATTTGTCCGTATTTTTGAGATGAAGATTGATTGGAGGGAGACATTAAGGACCAAAGTGGAGTTTTGCTTCCCACTGGACCAATTTATATCCGGGCTCTACTCCGGTTAGCCACCCAATTGGGGTATTGGTGCTAGGGCTATGGGTGATTGGTTTATTCAGATGGATTTATTATTACTTGGTGTTCTTTAGTTATTATATATACTAGCAAATATATGCACCCTCCGGGTGCAAGTATTTTAGTTAAATTTAT
>CM042170.1:71830297-71835297 GCA_023376005.1 Doryteuthis pealeii | reverse complement strand
GAGAGTGAAGCCGGTAATATCTCACAGAAAGTATTTTAGATGCGGACTACGCAGGTGATCTAACGCTTCTCACAAATACACCTGCACAAGTCGAATCTTAGCCTAGAGAGCCCTGACTCCCAATTTGCCTTAGTCAATGGTATTCAATAAATTATCTCTAAAAACGAGTTCAACGACTGCTATCTATTATTTATGCTGATCTTAGCAGGACCTCTGGATATACCACAGTATGATAATTTGATTATTACTCCGTTTGATATGTTTACTTAAGAGCTATTGTCAAATAGTTCAATTTGTAAAAAGTGTAATAATCTTCATTTAACGTTCTCACACTTTTTTCTTTCTTTTCTTCTTTTCATCTATATCTTATGTTCGATTTCCTCTCGCTTGCCCCCTCTCTATATATCATTTCCTACTTTCTTTCTTATTATATATTTTCTATGTGGCATATCCTTTTTCTTCCCTTTCGAATGATCCATTATTTAACTGAGGTGACGGCACTCATAAGAAAATTGAATTAGGTGGATAAGCGACACCTTACACTGAAGAGGCGTGAAACACCGGAACACGGTGCCTGTGGTTGACATTAAAAAATTTTTTTCTAAACATAATACATTTTGCGGACCTTCTTTTTTTTTTTAATAATAAAATATTGAATTTTCTCCCGTTGGAACCAGAACAACATTTATAATATATATATATATATATATATATATATATATATATATATATATATATATATATATAAATAGATATATACACACACACACCCACACACACACACATATATATATATATATATATATATATATGAAGATAGGAGGTTTTAAGTATAGTCCGACAGGTGAGGTAAAAGGAAAAAAATAAAGATATATTTCGTCCTACTATAAACACAAATGTACGTATTTTACTTTGAATAAAGTCAGACTGAGGATGTTCTTCGCGTCAGGAGGACGAAATATTTCTCTCATACTTGGACTTGTTTGAGTCATTATTTTTGTTCACTTTTCATTTTACCTCACCTCATATATATATATATATATATATATATATATATAATTTGGTTGAGATAATGTAAATTAGTCGTGATAATGTGAATGACATTATTTTTTTTTACACCACTATTAGAGATGTCATTTAGTTTGTTTTTTTTGTTTCTTTGTTGTTGTTGAGCACTGAAAATTTTTTTAAATACCTTTTTTTTTAAAATTTATTTTACAATGATCTTCTGAGATAGAGTTTGCTTGAAAAGAAAAATCCCAAAAACTGAACATTAGTCTCGAAGCTGCTACAAATGATGTCTAGTGAAATGTGTAAGCGTAATATTAATTCTCTTAATAGAAAAAGTCAGAGTCCACTCAAACTCTCGTTACATTAATGATGACAGGTGCGCGAACGACGATGCGAAACCGTCATTAGTGTCAGATATTATATTGTCACCGGAATCAATAGGTGAAATTTAAAACGAGGACAAGATGATGATTATTTAGTGCACCTGGCTATGGTTTTTTGTTTAAATGTTATTAAATGTGTTATTAACGGTGCTCTTTCTTTAAAGTCCACTGTGAAATTACTTCCCGAGACTCGTGTCTGGGTAAGACGTTAAACTGAATCTGATGGTGAAGTTTCAATTCTGGAGCTCTGTAGAATGTACGGTATCCCTTCATCACTATTACTCCCTGGTCGAGTGAGACCCGGAGTGATTGTACCTGTTAGCGTTCCATCTATGGGCCACCCTGTCGGCTAGGGTGTTAGACTGCACCGACTGCACCTCTGCAGAGGGTAAGACTCCCCCAATGGGGCCACCTGTCTGCCGTGGGTAGTGACACGTGATGCTTAAGGATAGAACCTAGGTGGTTCAGCAGTCTATGACTTGCAATACTCCACTTTGGTACTTTCTTGGGCTAGACGGGAGGTCGGAGAGGCCCCCGTCCGATCAATCGGCTGGTCACGTCAAGCCCTAGCACCTATATGATTGCCCCATCCCTATTGCCCATATGGCAAGCCCCAACTCTTTTTATCATATGGGTGCTAGAAGGAGGTTTGGGGAATCTGGAGCAACCCTTCATCCATGTTCCACTCTGACTCGGTGAAAAATGTGTTTAACAAAAAAAAACATTGAATATCCATTAAGAATTAATTTATTTCAAAATTTTATCGGCATTAAATGACCCACTGAGGTTGATAAGCCGTAAAACAAAACAACCCAAACCAAAACAAATGAGCCAATGGAAATTATTAAAACAAATTTGAAGATATAAAGAAATCGATACATACAAACTTTTAGAAAAAATGAATTTTGAAAATCAGTTTTAAAAAATTGAGTTAGAAATGTTGAATATTCATCAAGTATGTGTGTGTGTGTGTGTGTATGCGTGTTTATGTATATCTGTATAATAATTATGTGTACGTCTATGTATCCGTGAGTGTATGTACGTACGTGTGTATTTATGTATGTATGTATTCATGTATGCATATGCATGTGCATGTGCGTGTTTATGTATGCCTGTGCATATTCATGTATGTGTTCATATATGCATTTTTGTATATGCATATGTGTATGTGTCTGCATGTGTATGTATGTCTGTGAGTGTATGTCCATGTGTATGGGAGTGGCTTCATCACTTACCTTACTATCATGAAAGCTGTATTGTTTCACTATCAGCTAAGGAGGCTTAACTTACCATCAACTTCTTTTATTTTCTTCAATTCCATCATTTCTATTATTATCAATTGTATTGTAAAACGGAAATTTTCTTTCTTATTATTGAAAAGATTGAAAAGAAACAAGAACACTTTTCAATGTTATCAAGTGTTGAGTGCATATGACTCCGAGTCGTGGATTAAAGCGAATAAGATCTTTATTTCCTCATTATATATATTATAATATATATATATATATATATATATATTAATATATATATATATATATATATATATATATATATATATCCTCTAAGAATAATATATAATATTAGTTGTATTATTACTATTCTGTATTTTTAATATATAGAGGACTTTTGGATTATTTACTGATCTTAAAGCGGCAATTGAATACAATATATATATATATATATATATATATATATATATATATATATAACGAATTATCATATTAGGAAAAATCCAACAAAATGTGAGTAAAATTATTGGAAAAGTGAATAACAAACACAAACAGTTAGATTTAATTAATATTTCTCCTCTTTTAGTTTTAGAAGTTTCTAATATACAAGCACACACACACACACACACACACACACACACACACACACACACACACACACACACACAAATATATTATAATATATATATATATATATATATATATATATATATATATATATACAAGTATAATATTGACTGTGTCTGTACGCTAATAACAGGTTCCCTTTTTTCTTTTAATTCTTTATGGTATCTTTAAAGCCAATCTTTTAAAAATTAAATAGCCCTAAGGGGTTGATATGCCATTAAAAAAATCAAATAGCCCTAAGGGGTTTGATATGCCATTAAACAAAATCAAATAGATCTTTTAGTTCATTTAAGATTCAGTGAACGTCTTTAATCAGGAATTGATTTTAATCGAACGCCTTTTAAATCCCTGCACGTTTTCGCTTCACGATAAACCCGGCAATTTCTTCTTTGTTTTTTGAATGAGAAGGAATTTTAACCCTTTTATTAAAGCGAAACAAGAGAGGGATTAAAATTGGCCAGTTGTTGAATAATGGTATTATTCTTATTACAGGTTAGCTTATTCCTCTACCACTGCTAAACCGCCCTGTCGTCTGGGGCGGTAGAATGTACCGAATGCATCTCTGCAGAGTGGTAAGACTCCCTCAATGGGGCCAACTGTTGGCCGTGTGTGGCGACCCGTGATGCATAAGGATAGAACTCAGGTGGTTGAGCAGTCCATGACTTATTACAGGTTATCTTATTCCTTTACCACTGCTGAGCCGCCCTATCGACTGGGGCGTTAGTATGCATCTTACTGCAATGATCTTGTGTTCTGTTTGATGTATTAGTTACATTAGTAATGAATATACTTTGCAGGTAGTTTTGGAAAGGGTCTAACCATAATAATCTAGTCTTAACAATCTAATAAGTCCAGGTTAAAAGAGCATTAAGGATAACCCAAAACGAAACGTTTTAGACCTTTGTCCCACTTACCAAAACTCTCCTTCTCCCCCGCACTGTCGGTTTGGAGTGCATCTCTGCAGAGGGGTAAGACTCCCCCAATAGGGCCACCTGTTGGCCGAGGGTGGTGACCCGTAATGCTTAACGATAGAAACCATTTGTTTAAGCAGTCCATTACTTGTAATACTCCACTTTGGTCCTTTCTTTCCCTCTGATCATTCGGCTGGTAACGTTAAGCCCTAGCATCTATATGATTACCCCAACCGTATTGCCCTTATGGCAAGCACCAACCCTTTTTATCATATGGGTGCTAGAAGGCGGTAGCTGAGTGGTCTACATGTCCTGGGAATAACGTTAAACTCTATCTGATTGTGAAGTTCCACTTCTGGAGGTTTGGGGAATGTAGAGCACTCCTTCATCACCATTGCTCCCTGGTCCACTCTGACCCGGAGTGGTAGTACCTGTTAGGGTCCCATCTATGGCTTAAATAGAAATATGTATTTATAAAAGTAATTGAGTATCCATTAAGAATTTATTCATTTCAAAACTTTATCGGCATTAAATGACCCACTGAGATTGATATGCCGTAAAACAAAACAAACCAAATCTACCACTGCTAAGTCTTCTCGCTGGTGGGACTGAGTTCTTTCTTTATCTTCTGTGTCCTCATCTCGGGCCATTTCGGGACACCTCACTATGGCCGTAACAGTTGGCGTCCATAAACGTGAAAAGTTTTAATATTAGCTAATACACGTTACTAAAAAATCATCCTCTGAAATTGTTACTATATATATATATATTATATATATATATATATATATATATATAATATATATATATATATATTATTGTAATAATAAATGAATACA
>CM042170.1:71812797-71817797 GCA_023376005.1 Doryteuthis pealeii | reverse complement strand
TATTAATCATTATAGCTTCAAGTCACCTTTCTTAACTGTTTGTCTATTTTCATACGCCCAATGCGGCTCTCCTACCACTGCGATCCGACCGTAAGTCGCTGACAGCGGCTCTCGCACGTGTCACTTGATTACGCTGAAAAATCACTACATGAACTCTACTGTCATCTCTTTTTTTTTTATTTTTTAAGTTTGAACCAATCTTGGGACTGGTACTAGATTCGTTTGCAATAGGGGTAAAGAGAGAGACAGAAGACAGAGACAGGACAGAGAGAAAGAAAAGAGAGAGAGAGAGACAGAGACAGACAGAGAGAACAGAGAGAGATTGCAACAAAAATAATGTGATGAAGGATGAAGGAAAAAGCCAACATCGGGACGATTGGAAATGAAAGTATGAGAGAGAGAGAGAAGAGAGAGAGAGAGAGAGAGAGAGAGAGAGAGAGAAGAGAGAGAGAGAGAGAGAAGAAAAATATAGCAAAAACGTTATAAAAAAACATTTAGAAAGAAACTAAGAAAAACAAAAACAAAAACATAAATAACCACAAGCAAATAATAAAAATAAGAGACAAAAAAAAGGCGGGTGAAACAATGCCGACAGGAGAGAGAGAGAGAGAGAGAGAGAGAGAGAGAGAGAGAGAGAGAGAGAGAGAGAGAGAGAAGGAGAGGGGGGGGGAGACGGAAAGATAAAGATGAAAGATTGGAGGATTGAAGGAAGAAAGAAGCAATCAGTTTAATTGAATTAAAGGAGACAATTAATTAGAAGAAGGGGGGGGGGGGATAGATATAGAGAGACGGAGATAGATAGATAGATAGGGAGATAAATAGAGAGTGAGTGTGTGTGTGTGTGTGTGAGAGAGAGAGGAAAGAGAAGAGAGAGAGAGGGTGTGAGAGAAAAACAAATGAGAACTGAGAAATAGAAAGAAGGGAGGGGGTAGAAGAAAGTGAGAGATAGGTGAAGGGAGACAGAAAGTAAGAAATACGGGAAATATTTGAGGGGATAAAATACAGAGAGAGATAGAAAAGAGAGAGAGAGGGGGGAGAGGAGGAAGAGAGAGGGGAAGAGAGAGAGCGCGAGGGGGCTAGAAAGAGATTGAAAGGAAATTACAAAGATAGAGAAAGAGACAAAAAACAATGAATAAAAAAAGATAACAATCAATAAAGAGACAACTGAGAAAGTAAAACGAGAGAGGAGAGAGAGAGAGAGAGAGAGAGAGAGAGAGAGAGAGAAGAGAGAGAGAGAGAGAGGGGGAGAGGGAGAGAGAAGAGAAATGAAATATATATAAGAGATAGATATATATAGAGAGAGATGGGGAAAAAAGAGGGAAAAGAGAAGAAAAAAAGGTAAAGAGAGATGAGAAGAGAGAGAGAGAGAGAGAAGAGAGGAGAAGAGAATAGAGGGAGAGAGGAGAGAAAAGGTAAAAAGAGATAGAGAGAAGAGGAGATAAATAAGAGAGAGAGGAGTGGAGGCAGAGTGAGATACAAAAATTGAATATAGCGCTGAAAAATGAAATAAAAATATAACAGCGGATATCCGTGTAATAAGAAGACAACTTTCAATTATAGAATGAGAGAGAGAGATAGAGAGAGAGAGAGAGAGAGAGAGAGAGAGAGAGAGGGGGGTGCAGAGAGAAAGAGTAAGAGTGAGAGAAAGAGACAGAGAGAGAAAGAGGCAGAGAGAGGGCAGGAGAGAGAGGCAGAGGGTGACAGAGTGAGTGAGAGAGAGAGAGAGAGAGGCGCATAGAGAGAGAGAGAAGAGTGTGTGTGAGAAAGAGAGGCGCAGTGAAAGAGAGAGGAGGAGATGCACTGAAAGAGAGAGAGAGAGAGAGAGAGAGTGAGTGAAGAAGAGAAAGAGAGAGGGGGAGGAAGTGAGGGGGCGATGAGGAAGAAAGTATCAGAGTGTATATGTGTGAGAGGTTAAAGAGAGAAACATATAGGTATATTTAAGAAAGAATGAGAGGAGGCTCATATGAGAGAGAGAGAGGAGAGAAGAAGAGAGAGAGAAAGAGAGAGAGAGAGAGAGAGAGAGAATGAAGAAAATTGAATTATATAAACAAGGGACATAGCGTATGAATAGGGGAGATTATTATATTATAGAATTCAAAGAGAGAGATAAGACAGGGAGAGAAGAGAGAGAGAGAGAGAGAGAGAGAGAGAGAGAGAGAGAGGAGGGGGGGGAGGAAGGAGACACGATAGACGAGAATATAAGAGATGGGAGGAGAAGGGAGAGAGTGTGTGTATGTGTTAGAGAAAACAATGAAAAGGGAAATACAGAGAGATAATAGAAAGAAAGAGAGAGAGAGAGAGAGAGAGAGAGAGAGAGAGAGAGAGAGAGATGGAGAGAGAGTGATCCACAGATAGCAGTAGAGTGTAGAGAGATAAGGAGAGAGAGAGAGTTGTGGTGTGTGTGTGCGCGCGCGTTAGAGAATAAGGAAAGAGAAACAAGAGAGAGAGAGAGAGAGAGAGAGGAGAGAGGGGAGAGAGGGGAGAAGAAAGAAGGAAAAGAGAGGGGAAATTGGACGACGGACAATTGATGAATAGTTTTCCTTTGGCCAACAACCGAGCGTAATTGATGAATGTTGATATAAGTGATGAAGATAAGGTGTCCTGATAAGGACGATGGTGGCGGACGAAACCTCCAGAGCGACCAGCAAGTGCAATGGAGTGAAGAGGAAAAAGTGTGGTCAGCACGGAGGGGACACACGAATCCCGGCCCGGGATGCCGGCGAATCCACACAACGAGAAGGCTTAATAACCCCCCCCCCGCATCCCCCAAGTCCCGTGACAGTACCGATACGAATAGGCTTTGTAAAATTAGAAACAGAAAAAATGGATTATAAACAGTCTTCCAGTTTTTAATAAGCACGGCATAAGTCAGGTAAAAGGACAATAATATGGAGCGACCAGTGAGGTTTGGTTTGTTTATTTTAAGGTATATCAACCTTTTCGGGTCATTTAATGTCGAACAAGAAAGTTTCTATGTTTTTGCCCTTTAAATCTTTCCAAATTCGTATTCTCTTTGTCTCCGTCGGGGTGGCCTATTGTCGGTATCAGTGTCTGAGGTGAAGCACCACAATACCATCATCTCTTACTTTTTCCGCACAAGATCCCTGTGTCTCATGACGCTTGAGTTGTGCGTGAGAAGGTTTAAAGTAACGGTATCACACGTAATCAGCGCAAGAGACTCGAGAGCGTAAGGAGTATAGAGTTAGGTTATGCATTGAGGTGGAGGCCACACCAACCAACATCCTTTACTTCTTTTACCTCACAGATTCCTTATACTCATATGCTGAGTTAGCGAGAACCAGGTATCGAACCAGAAACCTTTTGGTTCCTAGTCTGACACTCTACCGACTGAGCTAAACCGGCCCTTTTTATTAACTCCCCATGGTTTGGTTTAGTTTGTTTTACGGCATATCAACCCTTTTCGGGTCATTTGATGCTGAAACTAGTCATTTTGATAAAAGTTTGTATGTATCGATTTCTTTATATCTTCAAATTTGTTTTAATAATTTACATTGGCTCATTTGGTTTGGTTTGGTTTGGTTTGTTTTACGGCATATCAACCTCAGTGGGTCATTTAATGCCGACATGAAATGAACACATTTTGAATTATCGTACGATGTAAACAAAAAATATAAACTTGTTCGAATCAATACAACTGCATGTTTTAATACAAAAATATCATAAAATGTGTTCTTAATAACAATTAAGTTCATTTCAGATAATGCGCAAGCATAATTTTATGGTAGGAATTTTACTAAACAAATTCACTGGAGCTTGTGGTGTTTATTGTTTTGTTTGTTTGTTTTCTTTCACGGCATATCAACCTCAGTGGGTCATTTAAATGTGCGATAAAGTTTTGAAAATAAATCATTCTTAATGGATAATACAATTTTAAAAAAATACATTTTTCTATTTAACCCATAGATGGGACCTAACAGGTACTACCACTCCGGGTCAGAGTGGACCAGGGAGAAGATGGTGATGAAGGGGTGCTCCAATTCTCCAAACCTCCAAAACTGGAACCTCACCATCAGATAGAGTTTACACTGTCATTCCAGGACATGTAGAATCCGCGCCACCGGCCTTCTAGCACCCATATGATAAAAAGGGGTTGGGGCTTGCCAATAAGGGCAATAGGGAGTATGGTGTTTAGTAACCGAAGAGCACGATTTTTGAGAGTGAATGGAAGACGCTAAAAATACGAGTACAGTGTCACACTCTATCAAGAGAGAAACTTCGACCCGAAAATGAACTCACAGGAGTAAGTCTTTAAAAACCACAAGAATGGTCTTTCAGAACGAAAATAAAGAAAAAAGAACTAAAGTTTTACTTTTCATTACCGTCTTGGCAATATATCTTCAAAATCTCCCAATACTTCTGACAACAATTTGTATAATTGATTTTTGTTTATTTTATTTGATTTGTCATGTCTCCATTTTGGTATTATCTCAGAAAACACAATTGAGACGATTACTTCACGTGGCACCAACCAGTCACATACTAAGCTCGTTGAATACTATTTATATCCTTCCATAACAACTAACTAATGCAATTGATGAGCAAAATATAAAGAACGCATGCGTTACAGACAGAGTTATCTTCTCCTGGAGATGAAGTCCTGTTTGTTCTATGACAAGGTGAAAATAAAGGTAACAGTTTACATCCTATCAGGAGAGTATCTTTAAAGGGACTTTCGACCAATAAAATGCTCATCAAGCAGAGTGAACACAGCTCTTGATAGTTGATTTTTGAGGATATGGAAGACGTTGAAAATACGAGTAAACAGTGTATACTCTTCAAGACAGAAACTTCGACCAAATGAAAAAACTCACAGGACGTAAGTCTTTTAAAACCCAAGAATTGTCTTAAATGGTAATTTGAAAAAAATAAAGACAAAGAAACGTTTCAAAATAAATATTTGATTATCTACATTGATGACATATATTAATAATTAATTGGTTATATAAAGCGCTGACACAATAAAATGGGGAAGCCCTTCA
>CM042170.1:71780297-71810297 GCA_023376005.1 Doryteuthis pealeii | reverse complement strand
ATGAACCAAATGGTGCAGCCATACAATACTACTAATACGGCTACATCTTGGAGAATTCCCGTTTTAATTTTATCATAGAGATCAGATTTTCATATGAAGGCAAATGTCAATAGCAGTTAATGCGTATATATATATATATATATATATCTTATATATTTATATATATATATATTATATATATATATATATGTGTGTGTGTGTGTGTGTGTGTATGTAAAAATAAACTGGAAGGAATCCAACGGTATGTTGAAAAAATGAAAAAAGGAAGAAAGTAATGGATGAAATAGGATATTTTAATCAATTTTACTTACACGTGTTTCGGTCAAGGTTTATCCATGTGTACATTATTCAAACTATTATTATTTTAAATAACCAAATGAAATGAATAATGATAATAAGAAAAAATGTAGAAATGTTCCGCGTACAAGAAAATTCGACTTCATCAGAGTAAATCCTTATTTGAAATGAAATCGTTTGAAAAAGCGGAGAAATTTTGAATGTTCGAAAAAGAACTTTTTTTAAAAATTCATTTTTTTGTTAATTCTCGGTCACGTCTGAACGTGAATTAAAAAAAAGAGTCTTTTTCGAACATAATTTTAATCATAAGATCAGATTTCTATGAAAGGCAAATGTCAAAAGCAATTCAATGCGTAATCAACACCGCTTTCTGTAGATGAAATATTGTTGACAGTGAACTGTCAACTAATTTTAGAGTTTGCTATTTAATTTGAACATAATTCATCTTTTTTAAAAATCTTAACTGTTATCGGTTCACGCAGAGGGTCAAGGCCTCTTTTTCTGGCGCTCCAGGCTATTAGATTTAGTTGGCTAGTGTATTTTCCGAGAAGGGCTTAGACCATCTGCGTAGTCTCATCTTTAATAGTTTATGTGGAATATCGTTGCATCGTGCTCTTTTTTCTTGGAAACATTTTTTCTTTATTAAATCTAACTAGACGGCTACCCAGCATCGCCTGTATGAGGTGAGATTTTTTAAAAAAATTTAAGTCTCATAGATCCATTATTGAACTTGTGAGATGGTTCCCCCAGATGTCCCCATTAAAACCCATATGAAAAAAAACAAGACCTTGTGTTGATCTAGCACACTGAAAAGAAAAATTCATGTCTACTATTTACAACATTAAATAAATAAAAAATTCCATGCTGTTATCATTAAATTTTATATTTTAATTTTCTTCACAAAATAAATCAAATCTTCATTATTTGCTCAAAAACCAAGATATGAGATGATAGTGAATGTTTTTATATTCACTTTGTCTGTAATTTTATTTCATAGTTTACTTATTTTAATAGTTTCTCCGGACATATACATACCAACTGCTTTATATATAAACTATAAGTGGCTACCCGCATAGCCGGGTAGGGGGTAACAAAAGATTTAGTCTCGCAGATCCTTATTACTGAATCACAAATTAGATATCCGCTGTATGCCCTTAAAAATCCTATGTAAAAGAAGACCTTGTATTAACGTCTACTATTTAGAATAATTAATGAAAAAAATCCATGCTGCTATGTTTAAATTTCATTTTTTTATTATCTCACGAATATAAATCAAATCTCGATTATTCTTACTTACAAAAACCATAAGTGGGCTTATTCGAAGCATTCAAAAAACTATAATGAACATCGATCGATCTATGGAGTATTGGATTCAGTTTTTTTTTTTTTAATTATTATTTGTTTATCATAATTTACGGGTTCGTTAATACCTTTATCAAATGACTGTTGCCCTGTTCAATGGATGCTTTTTGTCTTTGTTGTTTTGACAGCGGCAGCGTCTGTAAAATATTTATATAACGGAGTATTCCGATGTCACCGTTCAGTCCCCTCACGTGAGTTTGTAATTTTAAAATCCATTTAGTTCTGCTTGTTTTCGAGATTGCGTTGCTGGAAATGCGTGTTCTATTAAAATACATTATTATATATATATATGTATACTTTGTGTGTTATTGTTTTATTTTCGAAGTTTCCTCCGAACATACAGATACACATGACTGCCCTTTATATATGTTATAGATTATACTAAAGTGAACGCATTAACTAGACTGGTGTTCGAACTGCTTTATTATTTCGTAATCAGAACGTCGGCCATGATGCCACGGGGGTCCCTCCTCTAAAATGATCAGGTTATCAATAAAAGATACATCACGAATCATATGCATGAATGAAAACGTTACGGGCCAAGTTAATAAATCTCAACCCGTGGACAAACAAAATGGCTGACACAGAGAGACGCGTCTTCAGAAGATGAAGAAGAAAATAAACGCGTTGACTAAATAGAAAATTCCTCATCGCGACAAATTTAAAATTGGTCCTGGTCTCGTCGTCGCCTTTAATCCCCAGTAAAAAGTTGTTAAAGAGGAGAGATCAAATTAATAATGACCCTTTTTGACATCGGCTCGTTATAAATTTCATATGCAATGACAGTGACAAATACCGAAGGTTAGTATGCTGAACTCGCGGTCATTTACCCCGCAGTTCAAGACCGGTAACATTCTCCAAGGCTTAAATATGAACAGATAACAAACGAGAAGTGACAAATTTTCGTCGAAATATCCCGGAGAGAAAAATAAAAGTGTAAAAGTAATCCGAGAGCATACTGAAATGGTTTCATATCAGAGTGAATTGAAAACTTGAGGAAATATACAAACGAGAATTAAGGATAGAGAAAAAGGTTTACTAAGTCAATACTAAGGTGAACAGTACATTAGCAATATGCGAGAAGCATACTTGAATGGTTCTAAATCGAGATAGAATATTTCTGAAACATAGCAGCCGCCACCCGACGCGTCCGCCTGCAGTAAGAGGGGAACTTTTTTAAAGTTTAGTCCCACAGATCCATTTTATTACTTGAATCTGCAGTTGAACCTCGTGAGCATGCCCCCATTTAAATCCTATGGAAAAAATAGAGCCTTGACCTGATCCAGCTTATCTAGAAAAGAAATGTTGATGATACTACATCTAGAATATTAAATGAAAAATCCATTGCTGTTATTTAAATTTTATTTTTTTATATTTATCTTCAACGACATATAAATCAAATCTTTGTTCCAAAAACCACCTTGGCGTATTATTCGTGTATATATATTTACTTTCGTCGGTTAATTGTTATTTTAGCGAAGTTTCCTCCGTGATTACATATAACACAAACTGCCCTCGTATATTCTATAGAAAACCAAGCCTGTGATATTTAATGTGCGTATATATATTTTACGTTTGTCCGTTCATCGTTTTAATTTTACAAGTTTCCTCCCGGGACATACATATCACCAACACGCCGCTTATATGTGATAGCATAATGGAGAAAAAAAACAGCAGTATTATGATAGAAAATCTGCTTACTAGGCAAAAATACAAGTGTAAACTAGTTAGTAATATCTAAGTTGAATAACAAGTCACGTGAGATTCTGTTTCTCTCGCTTGAGGTTTCCTCAGGCATAGAAGAACACTCTTTTCATTCTCATTATTAGGTACAGGGCCGGATTGCTCGGTAGAGCGTTCGCTAGGAACACAATGTTTCCGTTCGATACCCGACGCTCACGAACTAGCGTATGAGTAGGCAGCAGGAACTCTGTGCGATAAGCTGGAGGAGCTGACGGCAGGTGTGGGCCCTCCACCCAGACGCTAATTCTCCTTGTTCTAGCGCTATGTGAAAAGGGAATAGACTTCCTTGCTATTTGGCTGATAACCATCCGNTCGTGTTCCCACTTTATACGCTGAAAAAATCACTACATGAATCTTACTGTCATCGCTTTTTTTTCTTCTTTTTAATGTAGTTTTTGAAAACCAATCTTGGACTAGTCTAGATTCGTAGCAATAGGAGAAAAAAGAGAAGACAGAGACAATAGACAAGACAAGAGAGAAAGAAAGAGATAAGAGAGAGACGAGACAGACAGACCAGAGAGACACAGGAGAAGGAGTGAAGTTGCAACCAACAAGAATGATGATGAGGATGACACTGGATGAAGAGAAAAAAGACAACATCGAGAACATTTGGAAAGAATAGTGATGAGAGAGGAGAGAGGGGTGGAGAAAGACAAGAGAGATAGAAAGGAAGGGGGACGAGAGAGAGGAAGAAAGATGAAGATGAGGAGAGAGGAAACTATAGCAAAAATCCGTAAATTATATTTATAAAAAAAAAAAACTATTTTTAGATTTAGAAAAAGAAACTAAGGGAGGAAAAAAAACCCAAAAAAAACCAAAAAATAAAATAACAACAAGCAAATAATTTAAAATAAAGACAAAAAAAAAAAAGAGTGCCGGGTGTTTGGTTTTGCTGTTGGCTTTGTGAACTGGTGTTAGTTTTGAACCCACAATGCCACAGACAAAGAGGAAGAGAGACAAGAGATGAGAGGGAGAGAAGCCGAGAGGAGAGAGACGACAGAGAAAGAACGAGAGAACGGAGAGAGAGAGAAGGAGAGAGCGGGGAGAGCAGAGGGTGAAAGCGGGAGAGACGAAAGATTTAACGGGCGGAGAGGAGACGACAAAAAAGAGATGATAAAGAGAGACCAAAACGAAAGATAAAGAAAGATGGGCCATTTAAGAAGGCAGAAATACAGCAATCAGATCATTAAATTTTACGGCACAGTTAAAGGAGAACCTCACTACGTATTACAATTAGACAAACGCAGGGACGGCGGGCGGACAAGGGGCGAGACGGTGGGGGCGGGTCGGCATGAGGGGGGAATTCTGCGCGGGGGGATAGATATAGAGAATGGGGCCGGGGGGGATTAGTACAATCATTATTAGAGAAAGAGGAAGGTATTAAATAGCATATAGAGAATAAATATAGAAGAACAGTGTAGTGTGATTGATTCACATGATGTGTGTGCTGATTATTGGTGAGGTAGAGAGAGAAAGCACGAGTGCAGAGAGAGAGATGAGAGGATCGCCTCGCCGTATGTCGAGAGAAAAAAAGAAAAAACCAAATGCAGACTGAAGAACGGAAAGAGAGAAATAGAACAAAATTGTGAAGTCAAGGAGGGAAGCAGGGGTTTAAGAGAAAAAACTGAGGAAGGAAGAAAGGAGAGGGGATATAGGTTTTGATAGGCGAGGAAGAGAGACAGGGAAAGAAACACAGCATAAGAGAAAAAGAAGATAAAGGAAGAAAATACGACCGGGGAAAATATTTGCACGGCAGGATTAAAACACAGAAGAGAGAATTAGAAAAGAGACGAGAAGAAGGAGGAGAGAGGAGAGAATTAATGAGGGTGAGAAGAGGCCGAGGGGAAGGGAGGCAGAAAGAGCATTATTGAAAGAAATTACCCAAAAAGGATAAGAAAAGACGAACCAAAAAACCAAATGAAAAATAAAAAAGATATACATCCAATAACAGAACAACTGAGAAAGTAGAAAACGAGCGAGGACGGAGGAGACAGAGATGAAGAGGAGAGGAGAGAGAGAGAGAGACGGAGAGCAGAGAGGAGAAGAGGACACCACGAGAGGGGAGGGGACGGGAAGAGCATTGAGAAACACGACACTCGGATGGAGAGAGGCAGGAGAAAGAATATATAATAGAAATTAATATATATAGAGAGAGATGGGTAGGAAAACGAGGGAAAAGAGAAGAAAAAGAAAGGTAAAGAGACATGAGACGAGACGAAGAAGAGAGAGAGAAGAAGAGAGGAAGATGCAATAGACAGGGACGAGAAGAGCAGAGACAAAGAGTAAAAATGATAGCAGAGAGGAGAGGGATTAATAGACCGAGAGAAGAGAGTGGAGGAGCGCAGAAAGTGAGAAGAGTGGGTGAGATACAAAAATTGAAATAGCGCTGGAAAATGAAATAAAATATAAACACGGACTCCGCTGCTTGTATAAGGAAGACAACCAAATTATTAGAATGAGAGAGAGAGAAGAGAGAAGGAGAAGCCGCAGAGCTCGCAGACGAGGACGAGAGAAGAAAGCAGAGAAGACACGACGACTGAGCAGGGAGGGTATATCTTGCAGTCGAGAGCGAAACAGCGAAACATAAGAGCTTCAACAGGCTTCGAACCAGACAAGAGAAGAGAAGGCGAGAGAAAAGAGCAGAGAGAGAGCCCAGATCCCAGAAGAGAGAAGATGCAAGAGGCAACCATAGTCTGCCTCTGACCAAGCAACGTGCAGAGAGAGATCAGTGCGAGAGAGGACGGAGAGACGAAGGACGAGCGAGAGAGCGCATCCATTTAGAGAGAGGAGAGAGACAGTATTGAGAATGACGAAATGTAGACACCTCTGCCACCTATGATCTTGTGAGGAAGAGTCTTATGAGATTGGAGAGAGGAGAGACGAGAGAAGGATTCGCACTGAAACGAGAAGTGAGATGAGAGGAGAGTGGGAGAGGAAAAGAGATAGACGAGAGGGAAGGAAATGGTAGACGGGGCGTTCATGAGGAAGAAAACACATATCAGAGTGTATCAATGTCTAGAAGTAAAAGGAAACAAAGTATAAATTAAAGAAGAATGAGAGGAGCTCATATTCGGAGAGAGAGAGAGAAGAGAGAGAGAGAGAGAGAAAGAAGAGAGAGAGAGAAGGAGAGAGAGGGAGAATGAAATGAGAAAATTGAATAAAATAATATAACAGGGGACAACCGTATAATATGGAAATATTTATATTATAGAAATTCAAGAGAGAGATAAAGACAGAGAGAGAGAGAAAGAGAGAGAGGAGAGAGGAGAAGAAGAGAGAGGAGAGGACGACAGAGAGAAGACGGGTGAGGAGGGAGGAGAGAGACACTGATAGACGGAGTAAAAGAGATGAGGAGAGGTAAGAGTGTGGTATTGTGTTAGAGAAAACAATGAAAAGGAAATACAGAGAGAAAATAGAAGAAAAAGAGAGAGAGAGGAAAGAGAGACGAGAGAGAGAGAAGAGAGAATGGAGAGAAGTGATCCACAGAATAGACAGAGAGTGAGAGAGATAAAGAGAGAGGAGAGTGTGTGTGTGTGTGCGCGCGCGTTAGAGAATAAGGAAAGAGAAAACAGAGAGAGAAGAAGAGATCGAGAGAGAGAGAGATGAGGGAGAGAAGAGGGAGAGAAAGAAGGAAAAGAGAGGGAAAATTGATGACGACGAACAATTTGATGAATAGTTTTCCTTTGGCCAACAATCCGAGCGTAATTGATGAATGTTATATAAGTGATGATAAGATAAGGTGTCCTTGATAAGGACGATGGTGCGGACGAAACTTCTCAGACGACCAGCAAGACGGGTGAAGGGAAAGGTGTGGTCACGCACGGAGGGACACACGAATCCCGGCACCGGGATGCGGCGAATCCACACACGAGAAAGGCTAATAACCCATCCCCCAATCCCGTGACAGTACCGATACGAATAGGCTTTGGTAAAATTAGAAACAGAAAATAGGATATAAACAGTCTTCCAGTATATTTATAAGCACGGCAAAGATCAGTAAAACCAATAATATGAGCGACCATGATGGTTTGGTTGTTTAATTTTAAGGTATATCAACCCTTTCGAGGTCATTAATGTCGAACAAGAAGTTCTATGTTTTTGCCCTTAAAATCTTTCAATTCGTATTCTCTTTGTCTCGTCGGGTGGCCTATTGTCCGGTATCAGTGTCTGAGTTGAAGCACCACAAACTACCATCATCTCCTACTTTTCCGCACAGCATCCTGTGCCTATCATAGCTGAGTTGGCGAGGTGTCTTAAAAGTCAGGTATCAGCCAAATCATTAGTGCTGGACCAAGGAGATTGTCAGGCATTGGTAGGTGGAGCGCCACAACCTACCATCTGTCTTACTTTACCTCACAGATTCCTTTACTACTCATATGCTGAGTTAGCGAAACCAGTATCGAACCAGAAAACCTTTTGGTTCCTAGTCTGACACTCTACCGACTGAGCTAAAACCGGCCCTTTTATTAAACTCCCCATGGTTTGGTTTAGTTGTTTTACGGCATATCAACCCTTTTCGGGTCATTTGATGCGAACTAGTCATTTTGATAAAAGTTTGTATGTATCGATTTCTTTATATCTTCAAATTTGTTTTAATAATATTTACATTGCTCATTTGGTTTGGTTTGGTTTGGTTTGTTTTACGGCATATCAACCTCAGTGGGTCATTTAATGCCGACATGAATGAACACATTTGAATTATCGTACGATGTAAACAAAAAATATAAACTTGTTCGAATCAATACAACTGCATGTTTTAAACAAAAATATCATAAAATGTTTCTTATAACAATAAGTTCATTTCAGATAATGCGCAAGCATAATTTTATGGTAGGAATTTACTAAACCAAATTCACTGGAGCTGGTGTATTGTTTGTTTGTTTGTTTTCTTTCACGGCATATCAACCTCAGTGGGTCATTTAATGCCGATAAAGTTTTGAAAATAAAATCAATTCTAATGGATAATACAATTTTTTTAAAATACATTTTCTATTTAACCCATAGATGGACTCTAACAGGTACTACCACTCCGGGTCAGAGTGGACCAGGAGAATGTGATGACAGGGGTTGCTCCACGTGTCACATTCTCCAAACCTCCCAAAACTGGAACCTCACCATCAAGTAGAGTCTCCCAATGTTAGATCCGCAGCCACGCCTTCTAGCACCCATATGATAAAAGGGGTTGGGCTTGCCATAAGGGCAATAGGGAGTAGGTGTTTAGTAACCGAAGAGCACGATTTTTGAGGATATGGAAGACGCTAAAAATACGAGTACAGTGTCACACTCTATCAAGAGAGAAACTTCGACCAATGAATCTCACAGGAGTAAGTCTTTTAAAAACACAAGAATGGTCTTTAGAAAAATAAAGAAAAATAGAACTAACGTTTTACTTTTCATTACCGTCTTGGCAAATATATCTTCAAATCTCAATACTTTCTGAACACAATTTGTATAATTAGATTTTTGTTTATTTTATTTGATTTGTCATGTCTCCATTTTGGTATTATCTCAGAAAATACACCAATTGAGACGAATTACTTCACGTGGCACCAACCAGTCACATACTAAGCTCGATTGAATACTATTTTATATCCTTCCATAAACAACACTAATGCAATTATGAACAAATATAAAGAACGCATCGTTACACAGAGTTATCTTCTCCTGTTTGTTCTATGACAAGGTTGAATAAAGGTAACAGTGTTACATCCTATCAAGAGAGGATCTTTAAAGGGAGCTTCGACCAATAAAAATGCTATCAAGAGAGTGAACACAGCTCTTGATAGTTGACTTTTGAGGATATGGAAGACGTTGAAAATACGAGTACAGTGTCATACTCTATCAAGAGAGAAACTTCGACCAATGAAAACTCACAGGAGTAAGTCTTTTAAAACCCAAGAATGGTCTTAAATGGTAATTAGAAAAAAATAAAGACAAAGAAACGTTTCGATAAATATTTGATTATATCTACATTGATTGACAGATATATTAATAGTTAATTGGTTATATATAAGCTGACATATACAATGAGAATCGCTTCAAATAATAATGAATATATGAATCTATAAGTTATAGATACATATATACAAGGTTGATTATAGAGGTAACATATTTCTACTTCTGCTGACAATGCTTTGGTTGTTATAATAGTGACAGGAGAGCAGTTTGTTTTGGCTGCTGTTGCTACAGCATGCTTGTACCTTTTGCTTACTATTTACATATATATATATATATATATATATATATATATAATATATATATATATATTTAGTAAATGAAGAAAACTCTAAACTTGCTTCATTACAATAAATTTATTTCAACCGTATTAATACGGCATCTTCAGGTAATCAGAAGAACATGACTCTTACTGAGAATTTACCAAAGTAACATCTTTTATATCTATCGATTTAGGGTTGGTGTCTTATTTTGGAATGGTAGGGTTAGTTTCTTTGGATGAGGCGGGGAGGTCTATGTTTTGGATGAGGTGTGGCTTAAATGGGGCAAGTCCCTTGGGAAATAGTTGTAAGAGTGTATGTACAAAATGAGCAGAATTTCAAGGCTAAAAATAAGAAAAAGAAGGAAAAAAATGAAAAAAAAGGAAAAAAAGGAAAAAAAATGAAAAAAAAAAAATATATATACAAACCCCTCCGCACGAGCAGGATGTGACACAAGGTCAATTTCTTAAACGGAGTTTAACAGGTTTGAATTCAGAGTTTTCTATCTCTTAGACTGGTTACCTAACCATGGTTAAAGAGCCCAGTCCTCCCCTGCTATTTGTCCATAGCTGGAGGGAGAGTAGGATTCAAACCTTTCCCAAGGGTATTAGCGCCATGTGAATGCAAAAAGCTTCGTACAGGAATTGAACTCGGGTCGACGAGTCCATTTCCTATGACTCTAACCATTAGACCACGAGCATCGATATACTATTTACATATAGTGATGGTATATAACAACAGCAGTTCATACCTTTCCTATGCGTATCAGATCGCAAAAAAAGAGAAAGTAAAAGCAAGAGCAGAAAAAGAAAGATTTAGAGAAGGAATGAAGGAAATAAGAATAGAAAGAAAGAAAGAAGAAATGTTGTATACTATCTTTCCTTACTTTCTTACTTCTATTCTTCTAGCGTCTCTTCTAGCGTCTGGACTTCGTCTTGGGGACTTCGTGTCTGGTCTTCCATTGGGGATTTCTCTTTATCAGAAGCCCTGTGTCATTGGTAGTTTTTAGATAATAACACAAGACTTCGATTTACTTAGATCATATTTTATTCTGAAATCCCCACCAGACTAACTGCACAGATTGAGTCGGCCCGTGCATAACACGACTTACCACCGTCGTGGCTTTGGCCGATCTGACTAAAAATCTATTTCTAATCTAAACCGGAAGAGGGTCTTCACCGATTCTCACGGTATCCACCGGAAGGATCAGGATGAGGTCAAGTCTTGTCACTCATCCTTCAAGGCCACCGGCTGCAACTTATATCAGCCATTTTGGTTTCTACACTACTGTACATAAATATTAGGAATCTAATAATTATGTAACAGAAAGCGAGAGAGAAAGAAGAAAAGGAAATATGAAAAGTGAGAAGAGAGAGAGAAAGAGAGAGAGAAAGAGAGAGAGAAGAAAGAGGAAAAGAGAAGAAAGAGGAAAAGAGAAGAAAGAAAGAGGAAAAGAGAACGAAAAGGGTAAAGAGAAGAAAGAGGAAAAGAGAATATAGATAAATATGAAACAACAGAGAGAGAGAGAGAGAGAGAGAGAGAGAGAGAGAGAGAGAGAGAGAGAGAGAGAGAGAGAGTCAGACAGACACAGTCACACAGTGGATAGATAGGTAGATAGATAAAATAAGACTGGACTTAAAACATACATAGATACACATATACAAGTTCATAAAACGAGTAATGTTTATTTCACCTCCGCTACAGTATTTCGATCTGTTTCAATTGATCTTCATCAGGGCTTCCGTTAATTTGAGAAAAACATAAATGTATCACAGAAAATAAAATATCTGCGAGCTGTGATAAATTTATTTTTCCTCAAACTAACGAAAGCCCTGATGAAGATCTAGTGAAACAGATCGAAACACTGCAACGTAGGTGAAATAAACATTACTTTATTTATGAACTTGTGGTTTTTCAATTTTTACTAATAATACATACTGTCGGATTTACTTCCACCTTCTATTCACATACACCAATACATTACATACACACCATTCTACACACACACACACACACCACACACCAATGTATAACACACCCACATAATTTTACATATATATACATACATACCAATACATTACCCACACAATTGTATATATATATATATATATATATATATATATATATATATATATATATACATATATATATACACCAATACATGACACACAATTAAACATTCAAAAACACTCGCTTTTCATTCAACAATTTTTAAATAGACTGACCGACAAAGCTTAAAGAGTCTCACAGATTTCTTTTTTCTGTGATACACTTATTTTATTTGCCCTCAAACTAATGAAAGCCCTGATGAAGATCTATTGAAACAGATCGAAACACTGCAGGGTAGGCGAAATAAACACTACTTGTTTTAGGAACCTGTGTTTTTTTTTTCAATTTTTCCTAATATTACATACTGTCGGATTCACTTCCACTTTTTCTTCACATACATATATAAAGTAAAGTCGTCGGGGCGGCCTAAAGTCGGCATCAGCCAGTCAGCGAGGGAGTCTATCCCCTTTTCAATGGCGCTAGACCAAGGAGAGATTGTTTTGGCGTCTGAGGTGGAGCGCCACACCTACCATCAGCTCCTTACTTTACCACATAGATCCTGTGCTACTCATAACGCTGAGTTGGCGAGGACCGGTATCGAACTAGGAACCTTGTGCCGAACGCTCTACCGACTAACCGACTAAGAGATACTCATCCTAATAGACAGATAGATTAATAGTTGATTGGTTATAAGCTGGCAACTATAAAATGGGAAGCCCCTCAAATAATAATGAATTGATTACGTGGTCACCAAGCTGATCTGATTATGAGAAAATCTCTATGAAATCGGAAGACATTGAAGACAATTAATATATTGTGTCCTGAGGATTATATTGTCCGTGACGTTCGTGAATAAATTTATGAACCAAATGGTGCAGCCATACAATAGTACTAATACGGCTACATCTTGGAAGAATTCCCGTTTTAATTTTATCATAGAGATCAGATTTTCATATGAAAGGCAAATGTCAATAGCAGTTAATGCGTATATATATATATATATATATATATATATATATATATATATATATATATATATATATGTGTGTGTGGTGTGTGGTGTGTGTGTATGTAAAATGAAACTGGAAGAGAATCCGACGGTATGTTGAAAAAATGAATAAAGGAAAGAAAGTATAGAATGGATGAAATAGGATATTTTAATCAATTTTACTTACACGTGTTTCGGTCAGGAGTTTTATCCATGTGTACATTATTCAAACTATTATTATGTTTAAATAACCAAATGAAATGAAATAATGATAATAGAAAAAATGTAGAAATGTTCCGCATACAAAGAAAATTCGACCTTCATCAGAGTAAATCCTTATTTGAAATGAAAATCGTTTGAAAAAGCGGAGAAATTTTGAAATGTTCGAAAAAATAACTTTTTTTAAAAATTCATTTTTTTGTTAAATTCTCGGTCACGTCTGAACGTGAATTTAAAAAAAAAAGTTCTTTTTCGAACATAATTTTATCATAGATATCAGATTTTCATATGAAAGGCAAATGTCAAAAGCAAGTCAATGCGTAAATCAACACCGCTTTCTGTAGATGAGATATTGCTACCAGTGAACTGGTCAACTAATTTTTAGAGGTTTGCTATCTAATTTGAACATAATTCCATCTTTTTAAAAATTTATGAGTTCACGCAGAGGTCAAGGCCTCTTTTTGGCTGCTCCAGACTATTAGATTTAGATTTGGCTAGGTATATTTTCGAGAAGGGCTAGACCATCTGCGTAGTCTGCATCTTTAATAGTTTATGTGGAATATCGTTTGCTTCGTGCTCTTTTTCTTGGGAAACATTTTTCTTTATTAAATCTAACTAGAAGCGGCTACCCAGCATCGCCTGGGTATAGGTGGGATTTTTAAAAAATTTAATCTCATAGATCCATTATTACTGAATTGTGAGTTGGTTTCCCACTGGATGTCCCATAAAATCCCCATATGAAAAAAAAACCTTGTGTTGATCTAGCCACACTGAAAAGAAAAATTCATGTCTACTATTTACAACATTAAATACAAAAAAAAAATTCCATGCTGTTATCATTCAAATTTTATTTTTTAAATTTTCTTCACAAAGATAAATCAAATCTTCATTATTTTTGCTCAAAAACAAGATATGATGATAGTGAATGTTTTTTATATTCACTTTGTCTTTTATTCTATTTCATAGTTTCCTTATTTTCGAAGTTTCCTCCGGACATATACATACCAACTGCTCTTTATATATATACTAGAAGTGGCTACCCGGCATAGCCCGGGTAGGGGTAACAAAAGATTTAGTCTCGCTGATCCATTATTACTGAATCACAAACTAGATCATCGCTGTATGCCCCATTAAAATCCTTATGTAAAAAGAAGACCTTGTATTAACGTCTACTATTTAGAATATTAAATGAAAAAAATCCATGCTGCTATGTTTTAAATTTCATTTTTTTAATTATCTTCACGAATATAAATCAAATCTCGATTATTCTTACTTAAAAAACCATAAAGTTGGGCGTTATTACGAAGCATCTAAAAATAAATTAATGAATTCGATGTTATGGAGTATTGGATTCAGTTTTTTTTTAATTATTATTTGTTATCATAAATTTACGGGTTCGTTAGATACCCTTTATCAAATGACTGTTGCCCCTGTTCAATGGATCTTTTGTCTTTGTTGTTATTGACAGCGGCAGCGTCTGTAAAATATTTATAATAACGGAATATTCCGATGTCAGCGTTCAGTCCCCTCACGTGAGTTTGTAATTTTAGAATCCATTTAGTTTCTGCTTGTTTTCGAGATTGCGTTGCTGGAAATGCGTGTTCTATTAAAATACATTATATATATATATATATGTATACTTTGTCGTTATTTGTTTTATTTTCGAAGTTTCCTCCGAACATACAGATACACATGACTGCCCCTTTATATATGTATAGATTATATCTAAAGTGAACGCAATAACTAGACTGGTATTCGAACTCGCTTATTATTATTTCGTAATCCAGAACGTCGGCCATGATGCCACGGGGGGTCCCTCCTCCTAAAACTGATCAGGTTATCATAAAAGATACATCAACGAATCATATGCATGAATGAAAACGTTACGGGCCAACGTTAATAAATCTCAACCCGTGGACAAACAAAATGGCTGACAAAGAGACGCGTCTTCAGAAAGATGAAGAAGAAAATAAACGCGTTGACTAAATAGAAATTCCCTCATCGCGACAATTTAAAATTGGTCCTGGTCTCGTCGTCGCCTTTAGAAATCCCCAGTAAAAAGTTTGTTTAAAGAGGAGAAGATCAAATTAATAATGACCCTTTTTGACATCGGCTCGTTATAAATTTCATATGCAATGACAGTGACAAATACCGAAGGTTAGTATGCTGAACTCGCGGGTCATTTACCCCGCAGTTCAAGACCCGGTAACATTCTCCAAGGCCTTAATATGAACAGAAAACAAACGAGAAGTGACATTTTCGTCGAATATATCCCGGGGAAGAAAAGATAAAAGGTAAAAGTAACTCCGAGAAGCATACTTGAAAATGGTCATATCAGAGTGAATATGAAAATTGAAGGAAATAACAAAACGAGTATTAAGGATAGAGAAAAAGGTTTACTAAGCAAAGATACAAGGTGAACAGTAATTAGCAATATGCGAGAAGCATACTTAAATGGTTCTAAATCGAGGATCAGAATTTCTGAAAATAGCAGCCGCCACCCGACGTCGCCTGAGTAGAGGGGATTTTTTAAAGTTAGTCCCACAGATCCATTATTACTGAATCGTGAGTTGAATCCTCGTGAGATGCCCCATTTAAATCCCTATGTGAAAAAAATAGACCTTGCATTGATCCAGCTATTCTAAAAAGAAATGTTGATGTCTACTATCTAGAATATTAAATGAAAAAAATCCATACTGTTATTTAAATTTTATTTTTTTAATTATCTTCACGAATATAAATCAAATCTTTTGTTCAAAAACCAAGTCCTGGCGATATTTAATGTGTATATATATTTACTTTGTCGTTAATTGTTTTATTTACGAAGTTTCCTCCGGATATACATATACACACAACTGCCCTCTATATATGTATAGAAAACCAAGCCCTGGTGATATTTAATGTGTATATATATTTACTTTGTCGTTAATGGTTTTATTTTCAAAGTTTCCTCCGGACATACATATCCACACAACTGCCCTCTATATATGTGTAGATAATAGGAAAAAAAACGAGTATTATGATAGAGAAACTGCTTACTAAGCAAAAATACAAGGTAAACTGAGTATTAGTAATATTCTAAGTTGAATTAACAAGTCACGTGAGATTTCACCGTTTCTCTCCGCTGAGGTTTCCTCAGGCATAGGAAGAACACTTTTCAAATTTAGGTACAGGGCCGGGTTAGCTCTCGGTAGAGCGTTCGGCTAGGAAACACAAATTTCCTGGTTCGATACCGACCCTCACGAACTCAGCGTATGAGTAGCACAGGGATCTGTGCGATAAAGTGGAGGAGCTGATGCAGGTGTGGCTCCACCCAGACGCTAAAATTCTCCTTGGTCTAGCGCTAGTGAAAAGGGAATAGACTTCCTTGCTATTTGGCTGATACCAACATTAGACTAGCCCGCCCCCTACCACCGAGGTACTCCTTTTGAGTTTTAACTCCCTTGGGAGTAATATCTTTTTATATTTGGTTAATCTCTAACGTTCTGTAGGTCTACATCTGTTGTATCTCGATTGACAGAGAAATAATAGGAAATAACACAAATTAAAGGCCGTTGTCGTGTCAGTACTGCTGTATGGCTGCACCCCCTGGACCCTAACGAAGCGACTAGAGAATGAACTATATGGGAGCTGCACAAGAATGCTACGGGTGATCCTGAACAAGACGTGGAAGCAGCACCCCACGAGAAAGCAGCTAACGGCCACCTACCACATATCACCGAAACCATCCGAGTAAGACGGACAAGACACGCGGGACACTGCTGGAGAAGCAAGGACGAACTCATAAGCGACGTCCTCCTGTGGAAGCCAGCACATGGGCACGCCAGTGTGGGCCGACCAGCAAAACGTAAATTGACCAGCTCTGTGCGGATGCAGGATGCTGCATAGGGACCTCCCGAGAATGATGAGTGATAGGGACGGATGGAGAGAGATTGTCATGGATATCCGTGCCAACAGGGCGACATGATGATGATGAACACAACGAGTATTAAGGATACAGAAAAAGGCTTATTAAGCAGAGATACAAGGGGAACAGATTGGTTCGGTTTGGTTTGCGTTTTACGGCATATCAACCTCAGTGGGTCATTTAATGCCGACAAAATATTGAAATAAATCCATTCTTAATGGATAATCAAATTTTGTTTATCAACTCATTTTTTTCTATTTAACCCATAGATGGGACCTAACAGGTACTACACTCTGGGTCAGAGTGGACCAGGGAGCAATGGTGATGAAGGGGTGCTCCACATTCCCCAACCCTCAAAAACTGGACTGTCCAGTGTTCTACTAGTGTTTTGTTCTTTTATTGGTACGTAATACGTAATATTTTGAATATTAATTACATAAAGTGTTCTAATATTTCCTTCTTTTTCATTTCAGGTAAGTGACACTAATTTCTATTGATGTGGCCAGCGAGAAAAAAGGCATAAGGTAAAGTAGTCTCACTATCAACTTTGTAACGGTCCCTAATCCAAGTGTTTCATATCTAAAAATAGAAAAAAGATCCGTCGAGTCGCGATTATCAAAAAAAACTTTTCACTATTTTGCCGCCAAAACCTATTTAGTAGCTGTCAACATATCAAAGAAGACAGGCCCTGAACCCCCCCCCCCAAAAAAAAAAAATCCGTAATTTTACGACGATAACCAAGATTTATCCTCCATGTAATTCAGGACTGACATGGGAGTAAGTAATGAAAAATAATACTAATTTTTTTAGGTACACAGTAAAAAATTATACTGAAAAAAGATCTTATTTTGTAAATTATTGTTTTATTAAAATGATACATAAAATGATAACGCCTGTCCAACTCAAGATCCTGTTATTTGTTTTACAGTTTTATGGTTTTATAAATTTATATATATATATATATATATATATATATATATATATATATTCAGAAATTTTCCATATTTTTAACCGCTTTGATTTAAATAATTTATTCTGACGTCAAATCAGGAAAAACCGGGTCATAAAAATTCGTATGTAATATATATATATATATATATATAATATATATATATATATATATGCAGTCTAAAGGTCACGCACACAGTACTCAGATACACACACACTCACACTCACACTCATATATGTATGTACACACATACATTTAAATATGTCCATATATGGTCATCCACACAACACCCAGAAATTAAGAAATATTCCTGTTTGTCTTATCACTTGTCGTTCATACTATATATATATATATATATATATTATATATATATATATCAGTGATATTGAGCTTTTCAAAATAATCCAGATCTTTGTACACCACTGGCAAGTAAGCATATATATATATATATATAATATATATATATATATATAATATACTTAGAATGCTATCACAATGCAGTTTGGAATAAATAAAAAATAATAATACGGTAACAATGGTGTTGTGTGTTGACCTGTATTTTTTATTATTTCTTGAATTTTCGTAATACCTCTTTATCAAAAGAATTGAACTGAAGCAGTACAGCTATGGCATTTCTTCCTAAATTAAAAAATTCATTTGGGAAGAAATGCCATAGCTGTACTGCTTCAGTTCAATTCTTTTGATAAAGAGGTATTACCTCGAAAATTCAAGAAATGATAAAAAATACAGGTCAACACACAACACCATTGTTACCGTATTATTATTTTTTATTATCCAAACTGCATTGTGATAGCCTTCTAAATCAACCTCCTAACCAATACATACACAATGCTTCAAGCAAATTATGAAACTTATATATATATATATATATATATATATATATATATATATATATATATATATATATATATATATATATAGATAGATAGATATAGATAGATAGATAGATAGATAGATAGAAATGTATGAAAAACAAATATGTCGTTAAATTTATTTTTACAACTTTTGCATTGCTAATATTGTCAATATTTCTATTTCATCAAAAAATCAGAGAATAATTGGGACGTTTTTAGATGTGAATGTTTTTAATCCTTATTCGTTACGAGAGAAACAGAGAATATTTTAGATATAAACTGGAAATTTCTTTTCAAAAAGCGTATATCATCTTCGTTTTCCGTCGGATTCATTTCCTCACTCCTCTCAACTATATATATATATATATATATATATATATATATCGGTCGCGTCTGAACGTGAATTTAAAAAAAAAATTCTTGTTCGAACATTTCAAAAATTCTCCGCTTTTTCCAAAGAATTTCATTTCAAATAAGGATTTACTCTGATGAAGGTCGAATTTTCTTTGTGTGCGGAACATTTCTACATTTTTTCTATTATTATTATTTCATTTTATTTGGTTATTTAAAAATAATAATAGTTTGAATAATGTACACATGGATAAACTCCTGACCGAAACACGTGTAATAAAATTGATTAAATATCCTATATTATCCATTCTAAACTTTCTTTCCTTTATTTATATTTTCAACATACCGTCGGAATCACTTCCAGTTTCATTTTACACACACACACACACACATACATATATATCTTATTATAATGGAGATTGTGGGTTTTCTGTCTGTAACCGAAACTATATTACTACTCAAGTCACAATTCCCTTAGTTATTGACATCACATTCTCCATGATTTATTTTTTATTTAAACCTCAATTATTATAAAATTGTTTTACATATTAAGACTGTTAACAATATCGACATACTAATAACATGCAATTATATTTATATATTCAACAAAATAGCGGATTACAGTGTGAACGGGAAAGGCTAATTTGCATATTGATATTAAAAAATTTGAATTTAATAAATATATGCTTAGTATTATTGATTTCTAATTGTTTGGTTTTATTTAATAAAATATGAGCAAAAATCTCGGGGATGAATCTTAAAGAAATCATTAACATAAAAAATAACTGTAATTTTATTCTTTTCTATTTTAACTAAATAGTTAAATTATGGAAAATTTACACTGAAAGACGGGAGTAAGGGAAATGGTGGAACAGTTAGTTTCAAAGTTGTTCTATTTTCCGATTATACCACCTCTGTTCCAAATATTTTTATCTGAATTCTTATTCAGTTTCATTAGCCTTTCTAATTTAACATGATATTTTATTATATTAAAACTTAAATACTTGCACCCGGAGGGTGCATATATTTGCTAGTATATATATATATATAAACGGTATTCCACAATCAATTACAGCATTTCGTTTTGTCTATCCCGTGATTTTCTAAGCTCTTACTGCAAAGACCGGGGCTCAGCAGTAGATTGAAGATGGCTGTCGTAACTTTTATTGATAAAGATGGCGGTCATCAAGTAACGAATCATCGTTGTTGCTTCGATTGTATAACTGGCCAAAGACGACATAACCGGACTGAAAGTGGACTGTACATGCACTGACCACAGAGTCATGTCTCTTATCGTTTCGCTTTTCGTCTCCTTGCAAACCCCCACCCCCCCAACATCGTCTGGTCACTTCGAGACCGCGAAATAAAATCCATTTATTCGGCCATTCGTGGAATGGAGCTTGTTCAGATTGATTGAATATATTTATTCAAATATAACAGACAGACATTCACGCACGCACGGATACTACGCACTTAAGAGCGCACAGATACGCACACACTTATGCGCGCAGATACACACACACACACACACACACACACACACACACTCATACACACCTACGCATGCGCAGATGCACATATACGGATCCGCGCATACAGACACACGCACGTATACGTACATTTATTTATATAAATATATATGAGTAAAGTAAGTAAAGTGTGGGCCGGGTTAGCTCAGTCGGTAGAGCGTTCGGCTAGAAACCATAAGGTTCCTAGTTCGATACCCGCCCTCACCAACTCAGCGTATGAGTAGCACATAGATCTGTGCGGTAAAGTAAGGAGCTGATGTTAGGCGTAGCGCTTCACCTCAGACGCTAAAAACAATCTCCTTGGTCTAGCGCTAAAGAAAAGGGGATAGACTCCCTCGCTGATTGGCCGATACCGACATTAAGCCGCCCCGACGACTTTACTTACTTACTTTACTTACTTTATATGAGAGTATGCAAACAGTTTGTTTGTTATGGCGTTAGCCGACAATTTTTGGGAGATTATGTGCTCAATATAAGTCATACCTAATTTGAACATTAATTAATTAATAATTAATGAATTAGGCGAATATATCTGTTCAAATATAAGGCGTAAACACATCGAAAAAAGTCAATCTCTGTATATACATTTCGGCCTATTATGCCTCATCAGCAGAGCTATAGACTGGAAGCCGCTTTGTGTGTGATTCGAACCACCACTGCCAGGCTGACAGGCGGGGATTCTAACCGTTACACAAGCTGCTTTTTCTCAGATTTCTCGTTTTGTTTATAAACTGATATATCCTACATTTTTTTGAGACTTGCTGCACTCGCTTTACATTTGAACAGATATATTCGCCTAATTCATTAATTATCAACTAATTAATTTATGACTTCCATTAAGCACATATTCTCCCAAATATATATATATATATATATATGTGCATGTGTGTGCGTGTGTGTGTGTGTGCCTGTGATTGTGCAGGTATAGTATAGAGAATGACTGAAATAGACGGATAACGAATACATTGAGGCAGAGAGATGGATATGAACAGACTGAAATAACTAGAGTGGTTGAAATTGGGATAGAAACTAACTGAGATAAAGATAGATATATAGACAGATAGATATATGAAAACAGAAATAAATAAATAGATCGACAAATGCGAACAGCCTGTTATATATATACAAAACAGGCATATATATATATATATATATATATATATATATATATATATATATTATATAATATATATATGGTGATTGCCGCTTCTTGACAGAATAAGGCCATTTCTACAAGTAGTTCAGTTGTAAGCAGTTGTGAGTGCGCAGATGGCCCACGGGTCCAGCTTGTTTTTTATGTACCCTGTCACACATGTGAGACCCTCGATATACAGACCCTGCCACACAGGTCAGAGTTCAATGTAGAAATATACATACATACATACATATATATATATATATATATATATATATATATATATATAAATATAATGAAAATATGACACACACTCTCGATAGATATATATATATATGTATATATATATATGTATAGATAGATAGATAGAGAGAGAGAGAGAATACGAAACTGAATAGTTTCAGACTCTAAACATTACATCACACGCCACCATATATATATATATATATATATATATATATATATATATATATATATATACAGCTAGTGTAATGGTGGGAATCCCCGCCTGTCAGTTTGACAGTTAGGGTTCGAATCACACACAGAGCAGTCTTCCTGTCTATAACTCTGCTGATGAGGCAAAATATGCCGAAATGTACATACAGAAAATGACTTTTTCTCGATTCGTTTACGCCTTTACATTTGAACAGATTTGCTCGCCTAACTCATTAATTATCAACTAATTAATTTTCAGTTAGGTATGACTTCAATTAAGCACTCATTCTCCCCAAAATTGTCGGCTATCGCCATCTCAAACAGACTCAAGCCTGTTTGTTTACTTTCATATATATATATATATATATATATATATATATGTGTTGTTGTGTGTGTGTGTGTGTGTGTGTGAGTATGTGTTTGTGTGTAAGTATATAAAAATGATAATACAATACTCTCTTTATTTCTCAATATATATCTATATATCTATATCGTATGTGTGTGTGTGTGTGTATGTGTGTGTGTGTGAGAGAGAGAGAGAGAGAGAGAGAGAGAGAGAGAGAGAGAGAGAGAGAGAGAGAGAGAGAGAGAGCGGGTGATAGATAGAAATGAACCGACTAGAAAAAAAAAGTATGGAAAGTTTAAGACGGTGCAATATGAGTCGATAGAATGAAATGAACACTTCCATTTATTGCAAGATGGACAATGTACATCAGCGTTGGTTATCGAACTTAGTTGGCCTTGTAGATTATATTTTTTTAAAAATGTAGAAGACAAAATCTGTCATCACCTTAAATCTTTGTCTCGTCAAATCATCAATATTGCTGATTTTTCTTTGAGATTTACTTTAAATTTGCTTTTTTATATTCACTCCAATGTTAGAGGATTATTTGCTTAAATTTCAAAGCAACATTTTTTTCACAGAAGACACACACGCACACATACACATACTAGCGTAAACACACACACACACACACACACACACACACACACATATATATATATATATATATATAGAGAGAGAGATAGAGAGATAGAGAGAGAGAGAGAGATAGAGAGATAGAGAAAAAGAGACAGAGAGAGTGAGAGAGATATGTTGAAAAAAGAAAGAAAGGGAAGAACGTATAGAATGGATAATATAGGATATTTTAATCAATTTTACTTACACGTGTTTCGGTCAGGAGTTTATCCATGTGTACATTATTCAAACTATTATTATTTTTAAATAACCAAATGAAATGAAATAATAACAATAGAAAAATGTATTATTTCATTTCATTTGTTTATTTAATAATAATAATAATAATAGTGTCGGGTCCTGCATGACACCCACACCAAAATAAATATTATAATAGGGTTTTACCTCAGAGCCCTCCGCATATGCACACCGAAATATTTGAACAATGAATTCACTTACATAGAGAACACCTTCCAAAACTTCCATATCCCAAATGATTTATACAATACGCTATGTTCGAAGCCCTCAAAATCCATACCAAAAACCAGTCTTTCTTTCATTCGTTCTTTTACTCTTTCATTCCTTCGTTTATTCCTTCTTTCATTCATTCTTTCATTTTTTCTTTCAAACTGGAATTCTTTCTCTCATTCTTTCTTTTACTTTTTCATTCCTTCTTTCATTGAACAACCAAAGAACAACCAAATAACGTATTTTTTTATTAATTCTTTCTTTCATTTTTTCTTTCAAACTTGAATTCTTTCTTTCTTTCATTCTTTCTTTTTACTTTTTCATTCCTTCTTTCATTCCTTCTTTCATTCTTTCTTTCATTTTTTTTTTATTTCAAACTGGAATTCTTTTGTTCTTACATTCTTTCTTTTACTCTTTTATTCCTTCTTTCTTTTTTTCTTTCATTCTTTCTTTCATTTTTCTTTCAAACTTGAGTTCTTTTTTCTTTCTTTCTTTCTTCTTTTCTTTCTTTCTTTCTTTCTTTCTTTCTTTCTTTCTTTTACTCTTTCATTCTCATTCTCATTCACACTTGAATTATTTCTTTCATTCTTTTTTCTCAATTCAATTCTTTCTTTCCCACTTCAATTCTTTCCCAATTTCATTCATTCTCTCACACTTTCATTCATTCTGACTTTCATTCATTCTCAGTTTCATTCTTTCTCATTTTCACTCTTTCATTTATTCATTCTGTTTTTTTTATTTCTTATGTTTTCCCGAATATTTACCATTAAAAAAATATTTTCTAATCTTGACATCATGAAACTTTTTTCGTTTTCTTTTTTTTAACCCTTTTTTTCAAACAAGTCGACATCTTCTATTTTTTTCTTTTGGCTTTGTGTTTTCATTTGGAGTTTCATATCTTTTCTTCTCTCATTTAAAAAAAAAATATTTTCATTTTTTTTTAATTGATTTTTCCATCGTCAAATGTTTCATTTTCTTTGGTGATAATTTTGTTAATTTTAGATTTCGTTAGTTTTTCTCCTACTTTTTCTCATCTTTTGTTAATTGTCATATCTTCTCATTGTTTATTCATTTTTTATTCATCTGTTTATACATTTTTAAAAAATAAAAGCTAGATTATTTCACTGTGATGTTTTTCAAGGAACCATCCCTTTTCTTTATTTATATTTTCTATAGATACAATATTTTTTAAGTTTATATTATTTTTACAAATTGAAATACCATAGTATTTTTTTTTAAAGAATGCACAGAGACAAAAACACACACATATATATTTACATACCTCTAGAAAGTTACATATATATATTTATAGATATATACGTATATATTTATACATATATTTATACACATATACGTATATATTTTTACATATATTTATACTTATATATACGTATACATTTATACATATATATACGTATATATTTATAGATATACATATGTATGTATACATATATTGATATATATATATATATACATATACATATATATATACATATATTAATACATACATACATATATTAATACATATATATATATATACATGTACATACATATATATACAAATATATACATGTATTAATATATCCATATATATATATTAATACATATATATATGTATGTATATATACATATACATACATATATATTAAAACATATACATATATATACATATATTAATGCATATAAATATATATATATTTATACATATATTAATACATATATATATATATATATATATATATATATACTTATATTAATACATATACATTTTATATATACACATACTAATACACACATATTAATATATATATATATAGATACTAATACATATATATATGCATATATTAATATATATATATATATATATAATATACATTTAATTAACATATACATATACATATATTCATATATATGCACACATATATATATATATATATATGTATACATATATATACATATATTTATACATATATATACACATGTTTATACACGCATATAAATATACATATATATATATGTATATATATATACATGTTTATACACGCATATATATATATATACATATATATATGTATATATGTATATATATATATATATATATATATATATATGTATATATATATATTGTAATCTATTAAATATTCTTCACGCATATAAATATACATATATATATATGTATATATATACATACATGTTTATACACGCATATATATATATATATATATATATATATATATATATATATATATATATATATTGTAATCTATTAAATATTCTATTGGATATTTCTATTTTCCTTACTTATTCTTTATTTTTCGTTTTTCGGAATATTGTCTAATTTTCTTTCTGTTTTTCATTTTCCCCTTCCTATTGTCATATTATCAGTCTAGCTGCATCTGTTTTTCCCTTCATATTTTTTCTCAATATGCCAAAACCTTTTTTCTATAATTTGATAATTTTCTGTTTTTAATGCTTTTATTCCGGTTTCATCTTTTTTATAACCCCCTCCTATATATAAAGTTCTTCTGTGTTCGTTTGTTTGAGAACTCCATTATTAAACAACCAGAAATGATGCCTATTCAATAAACATCTGTAAATTTCAATAATGTTACAGGTGGTTAAATGACCCTGTATTGAATATAAATGACTATATTAAAAATTCGACGGTTTTATGACTACCGTTTTATTTCAACGCTACCATCCCTAGTAAGTGTGGACGACAGCAAGCTCACTATCCGTACAAAGGTACAAGTGTATAGGGCATGTGTTATCAGTACCCTCATGTATGGAAGTGAAACATGGACCTTATACTCCCACCAAGAGCGGCGGCTAAATAACTTCTACCTTCGCTGCCTTAGACGTATACTGGGAAAGGTCCTGCCATTTAATATAATTTCACTATTGGTAAATAAGGGTTAACATGCATAATTCTCCGTTGCAATACTTTCACAATGCACACACCGAGCGATAGGCACTGTTATCCAAGGGAATTTAAGAAGTCTATCCTTAAGATTAACCGGATACTATATTACCCGGGAAAGTCTGTTTTGGTTTGGTTTGCTTTGTTTTACGGCATATCAACCTCAGTGGGTCAGTTAATGCCGATAAAGTTTTGAAATAAATTCATTCTTAATGGATACTCAATTAAAAAAAAAGAAGATTTTTCTATTAAACCCATAGATGGGACCCTAACAGATAATGCCACTCCAGGTCAGAGTGGACCAGGGTGCAGTTGTGATCAAGGGGCGCTCAACATTCTCCAAACCTCTAGAACTGGAACCTCACCATCAGATATAGATTAACGTCATTCTCAGAACATGTAGACCCTCAGCCACCGGCTTTTAGCATCCATATGATAAAAAGGGGTTGGGGCTTGCCATAAGAGCAATAGGGTTGGGGTAATCATATAGGTGCTAGGGCTTGACGTGACCAGCCGATTCATCGGAGGGGTCCTCTCCGACCACCTGTCTAAGTAAGGGTTTAAGTGGAGATGCTGCTCATCCACCTGGGTTCTATCCTTAAGCATCACGGGTCGCCACCCACGGCCAACAGGTGACCTGGCCCCATTGGGGGAGTCTTACCCCTCTACAGAGGTGCAGTCGATACATCTTAACACCCAAGCCAACAGGGCGGGGGAAACTCAGGGAAAACACAGCTAGCATATAAATACCAATGATGATATATATATATGTGGTTAGCTCAGTCGTTAGAGCGTTCGGCTAGGAACCACAAGGTTCGTAGTTCGATACCCGCAATCGCCAACTCAGCGTATGAGTAGCACAGGGATCTGTGCGGTAAAGTAAGGAGCTGATGGTAGGTGTGGCGCACCGTCTCAGACGCAAATACAATCGCCTCGGTCTAGCGCTAGTGAAAAGGTGATAGACTCCCTCGCTGCATGGCTGATACCGATATTAGGCCGCCCCGACGACTTTACTTTACTTTTATACATATATATTAATGCCTTTTTTTTTCTTACGTGTGATCATTCAATGCTTCATTAGGATATAGTTTTCGCTTTCACGTTCGGTGTCTCTTTTGTTTTTAGATGTCATAAGAAGTTTTGCTTGAAATTCCATTAGGAAGTCTCTCTTTTGATTATGTTATGACAGCTGTCAAACCATTGAATTTCTTTTTTTTTCAAATTTTCAAAATTGTCGTTATTTTTAGTGATTACATTATGGAAAAACCTAATCTTTATTTTCAAAATTTATATACGTTTTTTGGTTGTTCAATTTAAGAATGTAAGCTATCACTGAAGAATAAAACAGAATCACTAATAACAATATGAATTGTGGGTGTTCAAACATAGATAATGATATCGCCTACGTGGTGCTAATAGAAGCGGGTTTTCTACAAGTTATGGTTGCCTGATTGGATTTTACGGCATGTCAATCCTTGTTGGTTTATCTTATGCCGAAATGTTTTGTTTTATTCATTCTTGGTGGGTATTCAATTTTTTCTAACTCCGATTTTTTTTTTCAAATTTTTTTTTTCAAATGTTTAAAATTGTCGTTATTTTTAGAGACTACATTATAGAAAAACGTAATTTTTTGTTTCAAAATGTATATACGTTCTTTGGTTGTTCAATTTACGAATGTATACTATTGCTGAAGAACAAAACGGAATCACTAATAATTGCTGACTTTTTTATATATAAGGTGTGTGCTAGACGCCAGCTCCTACTTATAGACTCGGCAAGAACGATGTGATCTACCTTTTGGCCAATCACTGGCAGTGCTCTGCTGCTGATACAATACTTAAACTGACCATACTGGCCATAACTACGTTGACACTCTTTGACTATGAACATAGGATTGAAACATTGGACCTTTACCAATACGCATGATAGGACTTACCAAAGGATTCCATAACACAGGACTTTCTTTAAGCCTTTTCAACTGGCCAAGGATGGCATTTAAAAACTTTACAATAATAATACAAAATGTGGGTGTTCAAACATAGATAATGATACTGCGTACGTGGTACTTATGTTGCATAGCCATCAAATTCTTCGCTGCACTGAATCATATACGTTGCTGGTATACCGCGGGTAGGTTAGTAGTCGGCGTAGAGACTCAACACATGAGTATAGAGGAGGTTTGACTTTATTTCTTCTTCTCGGCTGTACGTTAGTGGGTGGCGAGCGTTGACAATGGGAACTGCCCAAGGGTTGACAATGACTACTCCTACTGCTGCTGGGATGGTGAGGTAAAGGGGTGCTGAACCCAACTGCCCGCTGGCAGCGATGGCCCGTGTCGACGGTCAGACTCCTTGTACTCTGTTTTCCGTCTCCTATCTGACTCTAACTGGCTCTCTTCACTACTGAACTCTCGCTTTTGTATTGACGATACGCCCACGCATCTCTACCCTTGATCTGATAACTATCTCCGAACTTATTGCTTCCCATCCTTCTTTTTTTCGCTTTGTTTAATTTAACCGGAAATTCATATTTCCGTTTGTACAATATCCAACACTAATAGAAGCGGATTTCCTATAAATTCTTTCTACAGAATTAAACGGTATGTATGAATGGTTGGCTGGCTGGCCGGTTGGTTGGATTTTACGGTAGGCCTGCCCTTGCTGGGTTATTTTATGCCAAAGATGTTTTTTTTATTCATTGTTCCTGGTATTCAATTTTATTTTTCAAACTCAATGCCTAGAGGTTGGATGGTGTATTGATATATAGATTTTAACGGCATTTCAATCCGTTTGGGGTTATGTATATCTATAAGATAAGTAATTGATTGATATTAATGGCATATTAACCCGTCTTGGGTTATTTTATGCCTCGAGATTAAGTGATTTAATGACATGCCAACTCATATGGGATTATCTTATAGTTAGAAAGAATCATATGACCTGTAGGCACCCCTTTTGCGATCTCGATTCATAAGGACATGTTTTCATTTACTCCGTCAAAATCTGTTTGTTAGGGGTTAGGGTAGGTGTTAGTGGTTAGGGGTTAGGGGTTAGTTTTATAATAAATAAAAAAAACTCTAAAAATCGTCTGTTAACAAACAACTGGATTTTGATGGTGTAAATGAAAAACATGTCCTTATGAGTCGAGATCGCAAAAGGGGTGCCTAAAGGTCATATGGCCCGTTAGAAATTCTATAATTACGATTATAGAAGATATAAAAAAAAGTCGTCGGGGTGGCCTAAAGTCGGTATCATCCAATCAGCGAGGGAGTCTATAAGTCTATCCCACTTTTACTTGCGCTAGACCAAGGAGATTGATTTTGCGTTTGAGATGGAGCAGCACACCTACTATCAGCTCCTTACTTTACCACACATATCCCTGTGCTATTCATACGCTGAGTTGGCAAGGGCCGGTATCGAACTAAGCTGAATGTTTATCTTGCGTCTGAGGACGCAGTGGCTGTGTTATCAGACGATCGTTTTCTTTCTGTGGTTTGAAACATTTCTCATTTGCAGTTTGATTCATCCAGAAAATGTGAGGAGAATTGAAATCATTGTTTATCAGCATAAGAATCTTTTTATTTGTAGTTTCGGATTTTGT
>CM042170.1:71747797-71777797 GCA_023376005.1 Doryteuthis pealeii | reverse complement strand
TAATATATATATATATTGAGATTGATATGTTTCTACATATCATATTCGTGTGCATGCTCAACAACTCTGTTTAAATTTATCAAATCAGCTAATGCTGTAGAATCAAGTTGGCTGAAACATATTTTTCTTGCTGGGCGAAACCTTAAATTTCCCGCCTAAATAAAAATCATTCGCCATTTTCTGTTCCATTGCGAAAATTTTGTTAACGCTGTAACAATGGACGAACTTCTTTTTTTTTTCATCCCGCGGTAGTTTTTGTAAAGGAAGCCATAGTTTTCTTCTTCAGAGACTTGATATGGAAGGTAGAGATAGAATTGTACACATATATATATATATATATATATATATGTTATATATATATAGCGCGCGCGAGAGAGAGAGAGAGAGAGAGAGAGATTGGTAGACGTGAGAGAGAGAGAGACAGACAGACAGACAGACAGACAGACAGAGAATGGTAGACGGTGAGAGAGAAGAAGTGAAAGAGAGAATGGTAGACAGAAGAGGGAGAGAGAGAGAATGGTAGACGGTGAGAAATAGAGAGAGTGAATGGTTGACGGCGAGAGAGAGTGAATGGCAGACGATGAGAGAGAGAGAGTGAATGGTAGACAGTGAGAGAGGGAGAGAGAGAGTGATGGTAGATGGTGTGAGAGAGAGAGAGAGAGAGAGAGAGAGAGAGAGAGGGAGAGAATGGTAGACGGAGAGAGAGAGAGAGAGAATGGTATACGGAGAGAGAGAGGAGAGGAGTGAGAGAGAGAGAATGGTAGACGGTGAGAGAGTGAGAGAGAGAGAGTGAGTGGTAGACAGTGAGAGAGAGAGAGAGAGTGAATGGGTAGATGGTAGAGAGAGAGAGATGGAGAGAGAGAGAGAGAGAGAGAGAATGGTAGACGGAGAGAGAGAGAGAGAGAGAGAGAGAGAGATGGTAGAGGTTGAGAGAGAGAGAGAGAGAGGTGGTAGACGGGTGAAGAAGAGATGGTAGACGGTGAGTGAGAGAGAGAGTGAATGGTAGACAGTGAGAGAGAGAATCAATGTAGATGGTGTGAGAGAGAGAGAGAGAATGGTAGATGAGAAAGAAAAAGAGAGAGAGATTGAGAAAGAATGGTAGACACAGAGAGAGAGAATAGTATACGGGTGAAAGAGAGAGAGAGAGAGAGAGAGAGAGAGAGTGACAGAATGGTAGAGAGGGAATGGTAACGAGAGATAAGGTAGAGGAAGAGAATGGTTGAGAGAGAAATGGTAGAGCGAGTGGGAGAGGTGATAGAAGAGAGAGAAGAGAGAGAGAGGAGAGAGAGAGAGAGAGAGAGAGAGAGAGAGAGAGAGAGAATATATATATAGAGAGAGCATGCCGTTGAACCGACAAATTATTCTTATTCTGCAGTCAGCTGTAAATGTACTAGCATTATTATCCTTAATATAAAAAAAGGAGGGAAAATAAACAATTTTATCACTGCCTGGCCCTAAATTGTCTACCCACAAATTTAGAGTTGATTAGGGGTTGCAGATTGAAGATATGACATTGAATAACCCACAAGTGTTGATATGCCGTTAAACCGACCAACTTATTCTTAGTACGCAGTCAACTGTAAGTGTACTAACCTTATTATCCTGACTGTAAAAAAAGAGGGAAAGCTGACGATGCCAAACCCACCGACTCCAAATACCCTACCTCAAAAAACAGACTTGATTAGGTGGCGATTTAAGATATGACATTGAATAACCCACACGTGTTATTTTCCTTTAAATCAACCAAATTATTCTTACTCCTCGGCCAACTGTAAGTATACTAGCCTTATTATCCTTACTGTAAAAAAAGAGGGAAAATTGACAATGCCAAACCCACCGACTCCAAATACACTACCTCAGAAAACAGAGTTGATTAGGGGCTGGCGATTTAAGATATGACATTAAATAACCCACACGTGTTGATATGCCTTTAAATCAACCAAATTATTCTTGCTCCTCGGTCAACTGTAAGTGTAATAGGCTTATTATCCCTACTCTGAAAAAAAAAAGTGGAAAATAGTCAATTTTATCAAAACCAATGCGCCCGACCCGAAATCCCTACCCCAAAAGAAGAGTTGATTGGAGGGGGGGGGTAGGTTGTAGATAGTGCTATCCGCTTGGGATTATCAAGTGACTCAGGGCAGAAGACCAGACGGACGGATAAAGATAAGCGCCCGGTAATCCGATGAAATCGGCTCAGATGTAAAACAAACGTGACAGTTTCCTTGACTTTGTCTGTCGCCATCAACGCGAAATGAAACTCAACACCGATGGCTTTTAACTGTCTTTTTCTCTCCGTCTCGAACTGTTTTCATTCAATCATATATGTTATCGATACGCCATGACCCCTTTAAAAAAAACCCCAAGAAAACAAGACAAATAAACAAGTAAACAAACCGTTCCTGATGTTGATAGCTTTTTACGCCAATTCATATTGGTCTTTCCCGGGGGAATATATCATATAAGGATATTGAAAACAAGAAAATCGCTGAAATGTAAGTTCCACGAGTTTTATCATTATGATTGGATGGAGATGATATACTAGAATGTAGAAACTACAGCCTCTCTGAAGTTATTATGAAAATTAAATAAACCGCGTATATATATATATATACTAGCAAATATATGCACCCTCCGGGTGCAAGTATTTAAGTTTTAATGTAATAAAATATTATTCTAAATTAGAAAAGCTAATGAAACTAAATAAGAATGAAGATAAAAGATATAAAACAGAGGGGGGTATAATCGAAAAATAGAACAACGGAAACTTAATTTTCCATCACTCCCGTATTTCATTGCTAAATTTTCCTCATTTAACTATTAGTTAAAATAGGAAGTAAAGAATAAAACCACAGTTATTTCTTCTTGTTAATAGATTTTTTTTCAGATTTATACCCAAGAATTTTGATCCTATTCATTGTAATAAAACCAACAGATTACAATCAATAATACTAAGCACATATTTTATTAAATCAAATTTTAATATCAATATGCAAATTAGCCTTCCCATTGAAAGTGTAAACAACTATTTAAATTGTATATTAATATATTGCATATTATTAGTATGTAGATATGGTCAACAGTATTAATAATGTAAGCAATTTTATTATATATATATAATTGAGGCTTAAATAAAATAAAATCATGGAGAATGTGACGGTAAATAACAAAGGGAATTGTGACTTGAATAGTAAATATAGTTTCAGTTACAGACAGAAAAACATACAATCTCTATTATAATAAGAAGATATATATATATATATATATATATATATATATATATATATATATGAAGTGGTCAAACAATGTGTTTTGAAATGGCGAAGGCCGACAAATTTGGGAGATTATGTGCTTAATTAAAGTCATACCTAATTTGTTAATGAATTATAATTAAATGAATTAGGCGTGCATATTGGTTTTAAATGTAAAGCGTAAACCAATCAAGAAAAAGTCGATCTCTGTATTCTGGGGAAGCCAGCTAGTGTAGTGGTTAGAACGTCCGCCTGTCAGCCTGACAGGTAGGGTTCGAATCACGCACAAAGCACTGCCCTGTCTATAGCTCTGCTGATGAGGCCTAATGGGCTGAAATGTACATACAGAGATCGACTTTTTCTCAATTTGTTTACGCTTTACATTTAAAACCGACATGCACGCCTAATTCATTTAATTATAATTAATTAATTAAAAAATTAGGTATGACTTTAATTAAGGCACATAATCTCCCAAATATATATATATAATATATATATATATATATATATATTCATTGATGGGTACTAAACTATTGGACATAGCGTAAGTAGTTAATCCTATAGGGCTCAATATATTGTAAATATAGAGCATTAATAGTCGTAGAAAAAGTTATTTCCCGACCGCGGTTTCGGTGTTACTCTGACACCTTCAGGTTGAGTTTAACCTCAACTACAAACTAGCAGCCCACTAAGATTAAATTCCAGGAGGAATTAAAGAGATATCAGTCTAGCTATATAAAGTAACCGAAAATATCCACTCAGTCTCCCTGATGAAGGTGTCAGAGTAACAGCGAAACCGCGGTCGGGAAATAACTTTTTCTACGACTATATATATATATATATATATATATATATATATAGAGAGAGAGAGAGAGAGAGAGATAGAGATAGAATAGATAGATAGATAAATAAAAGGATATGAAAACACACAATGCTGTTAAAAATGAAACTATTTTATATCATATTCATAGCTAATATTGAATAATATTTCGATTTATAAAAATCATCATCAGAGCTTGTTTTTTTAATCCTGACTCATCGAGAGAGAAGCAGAAAATAATTTAAATTCAAAACGAAAAACATTGATGTTCCAAAAAGCGTGCTAATGAAGAGACGATCGCATGACTTGCACGCTTGGACACTGCTGGAGAAGCAAGGACGAGCTCATAAGCGACGTTCTCCCGTTGAAGCCAACACATGGACATGCTAACGTGGGCGCCCACCAAGGACCTACATTGACCAACTATGCGAGGATGCTGGTTGCTGTACAGAGGACCTCCCAGGGACAATGAACGATAGGGAAGGTTGGCGAGAGATTGTCATGGATATCTGTGCTACTTGCGCGACATGATGATGATGATGATGATGATATTCTATTTAGTAGCTTCCCATATCTCTATCTATCTATCTATCTATCTATCTCTTGAGTGTTTTTTCTGTTTATACATAACATTGACATTAATTGTAAACTCTCTTTAGACCTTAGTGTTGTACAAACATAATCACTTGATTAAACATGATAAAAGCCAACGTAGAGCCAACCGATTAACAAGGTTAAGGGAAAATAAAACTTTAAACTGTCGGCAAAATAAACGAATTCTAAACATAAAAGGTGAATAATGAATACTTACCCATGACAATATTCCGTGTGTATATTCACAAGGTTATCGAAGCAAGATAATGCAATCTGAGCTTAAGACAGCTACAATAAACAAGGCAATATAATACATACGAGAGGCAATTTAAAAAAGATATACACAAGCCAATGCACACATAACAGTGGCAACTTATCAAATATTCAGATGAAAATGTCAGAGAAACCACAGCAAAAGCTTACAATAATAACTCTCAGAATGCCTCGGATCATGAAAGAGAGAGAGAGAGAGAGAGAGAGAGAGAGAGAGAGAGAGAGAGAGAGAGAGAGAGATGAATTGGGGGAAGAGAGGAAGAGAGAGAGAAAGAATGAAAGAAGATTGGAGGAAGAGAGAGTGTGTGTGTGAAGAGGAAAGAAGAATTGTGGAAAGAGGGGAGAGAGATAGTGAGGGAGAAAGAAGAATTGGCGGAAGAGAGAGAGAGAGAGAGAGAGAGAGAGAGAGAGAGAGAGAGAGAGAGATGAATTGGGGGAAGAGAGAGAGAAAGAATGAAAGAAGAATTGGAGGAAGAGAGAGTGTGTGTGTGAGAGAGAAAGAAGAATTGTGGAAAGAGGGAGAGAGAGTGAGGGAGAAGAAGAATTGGCGGAAGAGAGAGAGAGAGAGAGAGAGAGAGAGAGAGAGTGAGAGGAGAGAGAGAAAGAGAAGAATTGGGGGAAGAGAGATAGTGTGAGAGAGAAAGAGAAAGAAGAATATGGGGAAAGAGAGTGAGAGAGAGAGGGGAGAATTGGGGGAAGAGAGAGAGAGAGAGAGATAGAGAGAGAGAGAGAGAGAAAGAATAATTGGGAGAAGAGAGAGAGAGAAAGAGAAAAAAGAATTAGGGGAAGAGAGAAAGTGAGTGAGAGAGAGAGAGAGAGGGAAGAAGAATTGGGGGAATATATATATATATGGGCCGGGTTAGCTCAGTCGGTAGAGCGTTCGGCTAGAAACCACAAGGTTCCTAGTTCGATACCTGTCCTCGCCAACTCAGCGTATGAGTAGCACAGGGATCTGTGCGGTAAAGTAAGGAGCTGATGGTAGGTGTGGTGGTCCACCTCGGATGCTAAAACAATCTCCTTGATCTAGCGCTATTGAAAAGGGGATAGACTCCCTCGCTGACTGGCTGATTCCGACTTTAGGTCGCCCCGTCGACTTTACTTTACTTATATATATATATATATATATATATATATATATATATATATATATGACCTACATGAGTCAGACACTATCTACCTAGGTTGAACCCGAATGGTTTTTCAGGATAATTCTGACTGAAGAAGGTTGTTACAAACGTCTTTTATTATGGGATTAGTTATCTGAGTGGGTAAAAATTACCATAAAAAGTTAAAAATTTAAAAATTCATAAAAGGTTATGTTATAATTATTTTTATTTTTTATTTTTATTGACTAAAGAACCATTCTTTTCTATGTCTACATGCATTTAGAATTTCTGTTCACTGGTTTACTATATATATATATATATATATATATATATATATATATATATATATATATTTCCACTTGACCCAATTAGTGCGAAACGACATCTAGACCATAAATTAAAATCCTGTTGGTCAGTCAAAATAAACTTAGGAATTTACCAAAGAGACTAGCAGACAAAGGAAATAAAACACCGCCAACCAAAGGAAAAAAAAAAAAATTCCACCAATAAAAAAGACACTTGAAAAGAAAGAATGCAATATAACCACCCCTGAATGAGGGAGGTGAAATGTATGAATATAAAATGAGTTTGGCCATGTGCCTGTCTAAATAAAATATATCAGTGATCTGAAGAAGCTCGTGAACATACTCGCGAGTGAAAATGGTCCATAACCACGATACCCATGGTATTTAAGGCCTTTTTATTCCCAAATATATATTATATATATATATATATATATATATATATATAATATATATATATATACCTGTGTTGGATACGTCATTGATCTTAACTATATGGATGTGCCGGGGAAATATGGCAACGGGACATCAACATCTTTAGGGTACAGCCTTCAAATGAGATATCTGTGGTCGGGAATGTTTTTTAAACGTCGATTTTACAGTCACGGGAGGCGATGTTACTTCAGGGGCACATAAAAAAAACTTTATTATAGTCTTCAAAGACTGAAATGCAAAGAAAAAAAAATATATTATGGACACTCTCGTCGATTTTCGACGCACAAGTGTTCATCCAATGAACAACCCACACAGTGATTTGTTTATAGTGGTGAAGGCTTGTGTTGGACCATCCGCACTTTTTGGCACAGTCGATAGGAAAGAATTGCTGCACAAGGAATGCCACAAACCCAATCAACGACCGACCTCAGGAATTTTGAATTCAGAGTTATCCCTCTCCTAGACTGGCTACCTACCCAAGGTAAAGAGCCCAGTCTGCCCTACTATTTTACTCATAGCTGTAGGGGGAATATATGGATTCATAGCTTTCTGAAGGGTATTAGTGCTATGTGAAATGTATATATACATATATATATACATATATATAGATAGATAGATATATTGGTAATTTTTCCGAGATGAAATAAAGGAAAATAAGGTGCTCAATTACAAATGTAAGCACTTTATTTATTAAATATAACTGTTTATACAAAGGTTTTAGTAGGCATTTACCTAAGGTATATATATATATATATATATATATATATATATATATATATATATATATATATACCTTGCCCGGTGTTGGATACGTCATTGATCTTATCTGTACGGATAGCCTGTTTGAACTGTGTAACGTGTTATCTAAAACACCTTATGACTGGATGTAACCTGATAGAATCTGACTCTGACCCTAATCGAATCCGACTCTGACCCTGACACAACAAAAGTATATAGATAATGAAACCCTTCACGAATTTTAACTGCCTATAAGCATAAAAAAGAAATACTGTAATCAATTTTATTGACCAGAAGGAAAAGAAAAGAAAAGAAAAGAAAAAAAAACTCACTACGTTTGAGTGATTGATTTCGTTAAAAATCGATATTTATTTGCTCGTGGCGATGGCCTGTATATGATCAAAATCTAATCCCGTCAGCGTTTCCTTCAGTCGTTAACTGGAGATTTGCCAATGTATATTTCGTTTTAGGCATTCACATTCTTGCTTAAGGTCAGACAGCCCTGTTATCTTCAGTTATTGTTTATTGTTAAAACACAAGTTGAGGAAACGAATCCCTATTAAAAATATAGAATTAGCGCAATGAAAATTTTAAAAACATTTATTTAACGGTAAATAAATTTGTAGTGCTTACAGTCGTTACTTATCACGGATTTTCTATTTGATGGTAGCTAACACGAAATTACCTTTTGTGTCCCCTAGCATCAAATAGAAGAATCATGGCAAGTTATGACAGTTTATCTATACAGATATAAAGGTCAGCTGTGTGCATGTGTATGTCCGGAGGAAACTTCGAAAATAAAACAATTACATAAATATATATATATATACACATTAAATATCACCAGGGCCTGGTTTTTGAGCAAAAATAATAAAGATTTGATTTATATTTGTGAAAAGGATTATAAAAATAAATCTAAATTATAACAGAATGGAATATTTTTTTGCATTTAATATTTTGAATAGGAGACATTAACGTTTATTTTCAGAGTGGCTGGATCAATGCCAGGTCTTTTTTTTTTTACATGGGGAATTTAATGGGGCACCCGACGAGGATTCAAATCATGATTAAATAATAATGTATCCGCGGACTAACTTAAAAAAACTCTACCTAGTCTAATTATTGGTAAAAAAAATGTTTTGATCTGAAGATCGCATAGGCGAGAAATTGTCATTAATCAGGTATTGACTTCATGTCCACGCTACATTAATTCAACTACCAAGTTAATACGGACAAAGAATTAAAAAAAAATATTAAAATCATTTTGAAAGATTTCTATGAAAGGGAACGTTTGACCTAAATTAAATTTATTGAGAGCCAAGATGTTGAAGCTATTCGCTCGCTGCTTATGAATTCTGACATTGGTCAGACGACAAGTCAAATCCATAATGTTTATTTTTGGAAAGTTATGAATACACCCAACCCTCATCTAAGGGTTTCTGGTCGGGCATACTGGCCTCTATAGCGTGGGTTAGACGACCAGACACATCTATTTGGGGTCACACTCACAAGTTGTATGATAAACAAGTGATGTTCAACGCGGTTTTAGAAAACACCGACTAGGGGTAAGACCCCCGACCTAATGGGGGCCACCTATTGGCCTGGTGGTGACCCGTAATGCTTAAGGGTGGAATAATGGTGGCTGATTAGTCCAAACAACACTCCACTTTGTCACTTAATTAGGCAAAACGGGCGGTCGTATACACCTCCTCCGTTCTATTATATGATATAGTATATATATTATATATATATATATATATATATATATATATATATAAAAGGGTCTTATAATTTGCTTGAAGCATTGTGTTTATATTTGTTTAGTGGTTGGTTTTGAAGGCTATCACAATGCAAGTGTAAAGAAAAATAAGGTAACTATGGTGTTGTTTGTTAACCTGTGATTTATTCTTAATATTTCGAGATAAAAATCTCTTCTACAGAAAATCTCCAAAACTGAAATGAACAGCCACTAGCAACAACTTCAGTTCTGGAAATTCATGATCATGTCATCAGCTTTCGTAAACAAACGCACATATAAAAATTAACGGTAAATAACATTATATTCACACATTCACCATACACTTAACATTTTTAATTTTTCTCCCTTACAAAATTTATTTTGCATTGTCCTGGGGATGGTTTATCATAAACCGAAATACTTAAGTATAGGCATATAAAATTTTTCCTTTGATCATAACATCCTCTGTCTGTTATATTTTTTAGAACATTTTCTTCACATATTGTCGGATTTATTTCCTCTTCGTATTTCCACATATATATATATATATATATATATATATATATATATATATTGGTTAGGAGGTTGATTTAGAAGGCTATCACAATGCAGTTTGGAATAAATAAAAAATAATAATACGGTAACGATGGTGTTGTGTTGACCTGTATTTTTTATTATAATAAAAAATAAAGGTCAACACACAACACCATTGTTACCGTATTATTATTTTTTTATTTATTCCAAATTGCATTGTGATACCCTTCTAAATCAACCTCCTAACCAATACATACACAATGCTTCAAGCAAATTATGAAAATATATATTGGTTTGTTGGTTGGTTTTGAAGGCTGTCACAATGCGAGTGTAAAGAAAAAAGAAGGTAACTATGATGTTTTTTGTTAACCTGTCATTTATTTCTCAATATTTCGGGAAGAGATTCCCATCCTCAGAAGAATACTGGAACTGAAGTTGTCTTAGCGGCTGCTACATTCGTTCTGCCTTGGGTCTTCCAAATTCTGTGTGTGTATGTGTATGGTTGGGGTGCTTGCTTATGTGTGTGTTTGTGTGTGTAAGTGTGTGTGTGCGCGTGCTTGTGTTTGTAAATGTAAGCGTATGTGTGTGTGCGTGGTGCTTATGTCTGTGTGTCTGATCATTTCTTTTTATTTTATTTTATTACTATTCCAGATTTGTTTCGCCTCTAAGCAAGGTTTTATTTTTAATTTATTTTATTTATTTATTTTTTTTGTTTGTTTGCTTATTAACAGGATCATCTGATCTCTTTTTTATTGCTATGTGTCTGAGACTAACATTCCAGATATTGCTTGATTGTTTATGGTGCGGGTGTGTGGATTTACTGTCTATCAGGCGGCGTATCTGGTCAGTCCTAACACCATGAGTGTGTGTGTGTGTGTGTGTGTGTGTGTTATATGTGTGTGTGTGTGTGTGTGTGTGTGTGTGTGTGTTATATGTGGGCGTGTATGCCTATTTCCTGTACATTAATGTATGTGTGTGTTATTTATAGTGTGTGCTTTGTACATGTACATTAATATATATATAGGTGGTGTGTGTGTGTGTGTGTGTGTGTGTTGGTTTTAGGAGCTTAGAATGAACTTAATTTTATTAAAATTGCGATTAAAGAGTCAGCTAGATTCTATTCTGCTTTGTTTTTTATTTTTTAGCATTATATTTATCTTATTTCATTTCAAATTATTTTGTTTTATTTACTTTTATTTTATTATTTATTTATTTTATTAGTTATTTTTTATATATATTATATATATTTTTTTAGTTTTATTTTATTTATTTATTCGTTTTTAGTATATATCCATTTATCTATTTATTTATGAATTGTTTTATTTATTTATATATTTATTTTTCTATTATTATTATTATTATTATTATTATTATTATTATTATTATTATTATTATTATTATTATTATTATTACTATTATTAATATTATTATACATATATATATTAATCTCTACCCCCCCCAATATATATATATATATATATATATATATAATATATATATAATATATATATATATATGGGGGGGGTAATATGTGCCACATGATGACAGAAAATAGCGGACTTTACCACAAAAATATCCTGATTAATAACTAATTCAACCAATTGAAGATTTATAAGTTGCTAAGGTAGCAAGAGATTGGCATGTCATTAGTTTGTAGTGACGTACACTTTTAATAGACTTTTGCCATTCTGTGGATTCTACATAGATTCAGCTTAGTAACAAGAATAGCAAGATAACTGGTGATTATTCATTTTATTTCAGATTAGCTTCTCTTAGATTTTTCCCGCCAAAAGTTACCTTCAAATCAGCAGTAATTTGATAATCATGCCTCCTTCTCCAGTTTGGCTTTTGTAGTTAACTTCTCCAGCATGTTTGAGATTTTTTTTAAATTGCAAAATTTAGTCCTGAAGAAATCTGACTTTTATTCCACACATACAACTGATGAAAAAAAAATTACGAGCTCTAAAGATGTATTGGAAATTATTTTAGTATGAAAATCCTTTAGAAATGATTTTCACCATAAAAAAGCATTGGAAATGATTTTTACTTTAAAAATGCACTGGAAATGATTTTTACTTTAAAAAAGCATTGGAAATGATTTTTACAATAAAAAGGCATTGGAAATGATTTTTACTTTAAAAATGCATTGGAAATGATTTTTACAATAAAAATGCATTGGAAATGATTTTTACTTTAAAAAAGCATTGGAAATTATTTTTACTTTAAAAATGCATTGGAAATTATTTTTACTTTAAAAAAGCATTGGAAATGATTTTTACTTTAAAAATGCATTGGAAATGATTTTAACAATAAAAATGCATTGGAAATGATTTTTACAATAAAAATGCATTGGAAATGATTTTTACAATAAAAAAGCATTGGAAATGATTTTTACTTAAAAAAAAGCATTGGAAATGATTTTTACAATAAAAAAAGCATTGGAAATGATTTTTACTATAAAAAAAGCATTAGAAATGATTTTTACTATAAAAATGCATTGGAAATGATTTTTAGTATACAAATGCATTGGAAATGATTTTTACAATAAAAAGGCATTGGAAATTATTTTTACTATAAAAATGCATTGGAAATGACTTCTGTCTTCACCACAGAGTTATCATTAGAGTGGAGTACCTTCTTCAGGATGTTAGATTGAGTTCTTGCTTCAACGGTGAACATTTTCATACTGGTGATCTAAGAGGTCGTGAATAGGGGAGGGGTGTTCAATTGTTGGTAAACATATGTCCACGTTCTTTCCATAAATGGACTGTTTTTTTTAAAGAGTTAAAGAATAGTGAGACTAATATTCAAGAAATACAGATGACATACCAGTTTTGTGTGGATCAATTGTGTACTAATTTTAGGAGATCAAATTTTGGAACGCTGAAATAGACCGTTAGAATTTGGATATTTGATTTTTCTAGGGGTTATGGTAGAAAATAATTTTGTATTGCGAAAATAAAGTCTTATTATTTATCCCTAACATGTTGAAAAATTTTCTCGGAGCCTAGTTTATGTTTATTGTTTTGAAAAAAATGTGATTTAAAAAAAAATTCTATTCAAACATTTCCAAAAAATTCTTCGTTGTTCCCCAACGATTTTTTTCATTCAAAATAAAATTTCACTCTGATGAAGGTCGAATCTTCTCTGTGTGCGGAATATTTTCACACAGATGAACTGACCGAAACACATGTGTAAGTGATATTGATTAAATTCATCTTTTATTATCCATTATATTCTTTCTTTTCTTTATTCATTCTTCCTCATATATATATATATATATATATTATATATATATATATATATATATATATATATATACCCGTGTAATCACTTTCCGTGGGGATACCTAAAGGCTAAATTGTTCAATCATAGGCCACAGACAACTGACGAAATAAAAGATTTAATTTGCCATGAAGTCGTAGCAATGCCCGAGGCAATGATGAGACGGACGTCGGAGAATTTCCGACTAAGGCTTCAGGTATGTGTAGAGATGGTAATGGCAAACATTTGGACGATCCAATATTTAAAAGAAAGACATGACAATGCGAAAAGAAATAAAAGTAATAAAACAGAGTAAACGATCTTTGTTATATTAAATCCAAGTTTTAATAGATCCTATATTCCAGACCCCACAGTTCATTTTTTCAAATCCTGTATATCCTTTTAATCAGTTTTTTTGGTCAGTTTAGAAGAGTCGACAGAGCGCTCGCCTGGGTAATCGCAAGTTTCAGGGTTCGATACACGTCTCTGCAGTTCATTTTGTCAAATTCTGTATATTATTCTTAGTCTGTTTAGATGGCCGGTTTAGCGAGTCGGTAGAGCACGTGCCTCGGAAATCGCAAGGTTCCGGGTTCGATACCGGCTTCCGCCAATTCAGCGTAGAGTTGTATAGATTAGGTAACCTGATCCGTGTGGTAAACTGGAGATCTTACAATAGGTGTGGTGCTCCACCACAACAAAAACAATATCCCTACTCTAACGCTAACGAAAAGAGGATAGAATCCCCCAACAACAACAAAAACAAAAAACAAAAAGAAAAAAACAATCTCCCTGGTTTAGCGCTAGCGAAAAGGAATAGACTCCTTTGCTGTCCGGTTGATACCGACAACAGGTCACTCAACCAACTTCGATTTTGTTTATGCCGAAGACGGTTTTATTTTATACATCTTTGTTGGGTATTCGGCATTTCTTTCAAACTCAATTTTTAAACACATTTGAATACTCATTTTTTATCTTTAACCCATAGATGGGACCCTTACAGGTAATACTCTTCTGGGTCAGACTTAACCTGGTAGTAATTGTTGGATTTATTTGGATATAAGGTGTACTCCAATTTCCACCCTGAATTTATAGACTAGGCGAGGTCACGTGGTCTGTTCCTTAGCCATACTGCATGGCTGATACACTACTTAAACACTGATTCTTTAACAGCATACTGCGACCATTGACGAAGGAACTTACAATACTCAGGATTCTTTACCCGAGAGGATTACCAAAGGATTTCTGCTGGACAAGCGCTCGGATGGCCCATAAAAACTTAACAGTAATGGCAATGAAGGGGTACTCCACACTCCCCAGAGCTCCAGAACTGGAACTTCACAGTTAGACACAGGCTAACATTTTAACAAGGACACTAAGACCCTCAGCTACCGTCTTCTAGAACATATATGATAAAAAGGGTTGGGGTTTGCCATAAAGGCAATAGTGTTGGGACAATCATATAGGTGCTAGGGCTTGACATAACCATGTTGGGTTGTCTTCTCTTGCCTGGAAGAGTTATCTTCCCTCTGGGTTCCCGTTTTTACCACCAGGGTTTTTTTTGTATTTAAGCGCCTGTTTTGAACTCTCACTCTCTTGCTTCTCGGGAATTGACAACTATGGGTTAGACACTTGTCTACACCCTCCCTTTATGGGGTTCCTCACTCCCCCAACACACAGCCACTAGTAAGTGACTTTAGTCTATGGACTATCTATAACTATCGATAGCTTTTGTATCTTATCCCTTTTCTATGTACGTATATTATCAACTATGTATCTTGTCTCATGTATATGTATTTCACGTCTTAAATCTTTCTCCACGTGCTTATATTAAAGTCCAGTGTTACAGTTCACACCCTTGGTGGGAATTGTTTTGTTCAACCAATTATAACATTATAACCTTGAACCTTACAATATGTAACGTAGCGCCTTTTTTTTACGGCACTACATTGTATCTAAGTTATGTGGCCGTCGTCTTTCTCATAAGGTGTGGAACTTCTTGGGGTTGTTTACAACTCCACACACTCGCAGAATCTAGTAGTTCTTTGGTCAGTATCAAGCGGGTGAGTATCAACTTACACAGGCCGCGTGCTCCTCGTCACGGCCAATTTGACTTGTTGACAAGTATATATCTCCAGTCAAGTATCTGTTCCCGTTTGTTTGTTTAATGGCTTTCATTCATGAATCCCTTTACGATTTCTTTGGCGTGTAGTAAATAAAGATGATAAACAGTACCTCTTGTTTTTCATGAATTTATTTCCTTAATGAAAGTTATTGAGGGAGAGAGATAGTCGGCTTCCTTAAATATGTTTTTAATGATGCTCTTAACTTCGTTCCAACGGTCAGTACCAATTATCAGGCTTAGGTATGTTTTTACTTTGTGCAGTGTACAATATTACATCTCAGGTTTCACACAGCGACACCATATCTGCATTCCAGGACCCCAGTCGCTCGCCTCTCACCAGCTCGGTCAAACCAAACTCAACTGACCTTACTCTCTCGGTCTCCAGGACTTAACTCACCCTCTCGGTCCCCGGAACTCAACTGATTCAAAATCTAAGGTTCCCTCATTAAATAGAAATCGAAGTCGAGGGTTCTAGAATCTTCTCAAGTCTTTCGAACGTTCTAACTGTTTTACCAAATTACACGTGTCACTTAAGAGGTCGACGGGTCAACCATCCCTTCTTCTGACAAACCGATTAAACTAAATTTTACTAGCATAATCCCAGACTTAATGGCTCCGAATAGACTCAAAGGTGATAATTAGAATTTCATATTGTTCTTGCTCTCCTACTCCCGTAAGGTCTGAGAATCATGCTACAATCTATTAAGGTTTCTCCGTGTCTGGTACAAGGCCACAAATATGGTGTTCCTAGGTCCATTATGCTACACTTACAACCATCATATTAATGGGAGGGGGTCTCTCCGACCAACCGTCTAGCCTAAGTAAGAGTCAAAGTGGGGTGTTGCATGTCATGGACTATTCAGCCACCAGTATTCCATCCTTAAAAATCACGGGTTCCCAACCACGACAAATAGGTGGCTCCATTGGGGCGGGGGGTACCCTTTTGCAGAGGTGCAGTCGGGGTATTCTACTGCCTCGGTCGTCTGGGTGGTTTTAATATGGTATCCTTCTGCTAATATGTCGTCGCCATCATCATCATCATTATCATCATCATCATCATGTTGTGCTGAAAACATGGATTCTCATGACTTTTCTTTTCTTCTTTCTTTCTCTTTCTTTCCTTCTCTCTCTCTCTCTTTCTTTCTCTCTTTCCTTCTCTCTCTTTCTTTCTTTCTTCTCTCTTCTCTTTCTTTCCTTCTCTCTCTCTTTCTTTCTTTCTCTCTCTTCTCTTTCTTTCTTTCTTCTCTCTCTCTCTCTCTTTCTTCTTTCTCTCTCTCTTCTTTCTTTCCTTCTCTCTCTCTCTTCTCTCTCTTCTTTCTTTCCTCTCTCTCTCTCTTTCTTTCTTTCCTTCTCTCTCTCTTTCTTCCTCTCTCTCTTTCTTCTTTCTTCCTCTCTCTCTTTCTTTCTTTCCTTCTCTCTCTTCTCTTTCCTTTCCTTCTCTCTCTCTCTCTTTCTTTCTTTCCTTTCTCTCTCTCTTTCTCTTTCTTTCCTTCTCTCTCTCTTTCTTTCCTTCTCCTCTCTCTCTCTCTTTCTTTTCTTTCTCTCTCTCTCTTTCTTTCCTTTCTCTCTCTCTTTCTTTCTTTCTTTCCTTCTCTCTCTCTTTCTTTCTTTCTTCTTCCTTCTCTCTCTCTCCCCTCTCTCTCTCCTCATGTTCCAAACGGCTGTTGCTCAAGGAAAGTTTTCTACACGGCGTCCAGTATCCGCACTGAGTTGAGTTATATAAACTTTTGCTGTGCCGTTCTACGCCAGTGAATCGATGTGTAGGAGTTTACAGGAGAACCTACTTGATTCGGTTATTTTCTATAAATCTAACATAAACAAAGGGGAACCACTCTTGACTGATAATTTATTTATTTATTTATTGATCTACTAGGAATAAAGAAGACGGGTTAGAGTTAGTTTAATGGGAAAATAAATAAATAATTTATCAGTCAAGAGTGGTTCCCCTTTATTTATATTAGACTTATAGGAAATAACCCTTGATTCTCTAGCATGTCTCGATCGACTTAGTTAAATAGTTTGTGTGATAGGAGGTAAGTGGCCATACAGCTGGGGTTTTTTTTGCGTGAGACTTCTTCTAGTATTTGTTCAAGACATATGTAATTATGGTAAACGGTAAGTTGGGCAGTATCATCATCATTATCACCATATTCAGCGTCTGTCATTTTTTTTCTCTCTGCTAATATTGGAACTCATGAAGAATTTAAAAGAGAATTTTATCAAATCCTCACAACGTAAATATATGGACATGTTTAGTCAGAGCGACATCTGAAATGTTGATACAGCCCATCAATCAAAATTAAATATTCAAAAGCAAATGTCCTAAAATTTAAAGTTGCCTGGAATTCCAGTCTAGAATGTCTTGCTTGTACACACACACACACACACACACACACACACACACACACACACACATATATATATATATATATATATATATATGTAATATATCAAGAAAATGAAAAAAAACACAGGTTTAAATGGGTTAAGTGGTGAGTTTTATTGGCCGACGCTGCAGTGTTTCGATCTATTAAATAGATCATCTTCAGGGCATAAGATAAGAAATTATATATCACACAGAATGATGAGAAAAAGTGAGTGGTAATCCTTCTTATTCAGTCTATTTAAAAAATTTTCTGAAGTTTGAAAAAAAGGAGACGGTTTTGAAATATGAGATCAAATATTCTATTTTAAGGTGTGAGTATGTAGCGCTGTTAGTGTGTGTATTGAAGGAAACATTGTGCATTTTTTAGGTATGTGGTAGTGTGTGTGTGTGTATAAAATTTTTTCTGTAGCGATAACGACAGCGAAGTGAAAACTCAAGGTTGTGTGTGTGTGTGTGTATGTGGTGTGTGTGTGTGTGTGTGTATTGGTAAGAGGTAGGGGAGAGGTGTATATATATATATATATATATATATATATATATCTTTGAAAGGAAGGAAAAACTCAACACCGTTATTCCATAATAAATTTATTTCGACCAAAATTGGGGCCTATATAAATCTAAGTTGATTTAATATAGCTCCCCAAAATCAAGTCTCATCAGATGGATGATCATCAATAATTATTGATGATTATCCATCTGATGAGACTTTGTTAAATCAACTTAGATTTATAAAGGCCCCAATTTTGGTCGAAATAAATTTATTATGGAATTACGGTGTTGAGTTTTTCCTTCCTTTCAAAGTTAAATATTGCTCTGTATATAATCTAGAAAGATTATTATACATTGAGCTCTCTGTAGTGATTTAAAGATTCACTGTATTTATACATACGGGATCATACAATAATAATACAGTGTGTCTTAGAAATCACAGATAGAATCATCCCTTACTACCAAGTTTTGGATACCTCACATCTCTCTCTCTCTCTCTCTCTCTCTCTCTCTCTATATATATATATATATATATATATATATATATGTTGTAAACAAGGTATGTTTGGAATGGCTTTTTTGCCGACAATTTTTGGGAGAACAAGTGCTTAATTGGAGTCGTACCTAATTTTGAAAATTAATTAATTAATAATGAATTAGGCGGGAATGCCTATTTAAATGTATGGCTAAACAAATCGAGAAAAATCAATCTCTGTATGTACATTTCGGCCTATTAGGCCTCATCAGCAGAGCTATAGATCGGAAGGCCGCCTTGTGCGTGATTTGAAACCGGACTGCCAAGCTGACAGGCCGATCCCATAACCTCTACACCAAACGGACTTCTTAGATTTTACGATTTGTTTAGAGTAGGTTAATATTCCTCTTCTAGTGACTTTTATTACACGACGATATGATAAGTTGTAAACAAGGTATGTTTGGAATGGCTTTTTTGCCGACAATTTTTGGGAGAATATGTGCTTAATTAGAGTCGTACCTAATTTTGAAAATTAATTAATTAATAATGAATTAGGCGGGAATGCCTATTTAAATGTATGGCTAAACAAATCGAGAAAAATCAAGTTTAAAATGGAAGCGAATCCGACGGTGTGTTGAAGAATACAAAGAAATAACGACCTTCCTCAGGGCAACCGATTTGATTTAAAACACCAAGGATTTACTCTGAAGAAGACGTTATTTCTTGTATACTAAAAGAAATATGTAGTTTTTTCTATTACTGTTATCTTATTTTATTTTGTATTTAAAATAATAATAGATAGAATACATGTATGCATTTCAGACGTGAAACATTCTCCAATGTCTAGCGTTAATGAAAGAGGGATAGACTCCCTCGCTGTACGCCTGCTGCTGACAGTGGCTACTCGGAAGACTTTACAAGTAAACGTAGATCTATTCGGTAAAATGGAGAGCTAGGTGTGGTGCTCCACTTCAGATGCAAAAAACAATCTCTATGATCTAGCGTTAATGAAAGAGGGATAGACTCCCTCGCTGTCAGTCTGATACTGACAATTGGCAACTGATGACAATACTTTAAAGTAGATTTATGCGGTAAAGTGGGGAACTGATGATAGGTGTGACGCTCCAATTCGGGTGAAAAATAATCTCCAAGGTCTAGTGTTAATGAATGAGGGATAGACTCCCTCGCTGTCCGTCTGATACCGACAATTGGCAACTCTGCTAATTTTACTTTAAAGTAGATTTGTCCGGTAAAGGGGGGAACTGATGGTAGATTTGGCACTCCACTTCAGAGCAAAAACAATCTCCGTGGGCTAGCTCCCACCATTTTACCATTATAACGCTACAAATATCACGTGACTCAGAGCATCGATCCTAGTGGCTTTAAAAGTGGCTATTTAAGCAATTGTATTTTTAAAACCTTAAACGTGTGGAGAGTTGCAGACTTAAATGCGAATTCAGACGGTATCACCGATGGGATTAAGAGTACTGATATATTTTTAGTGTTGTCAGAAATTCCGGGCAATATGCTGTAGATTTCAGGACACTTGCTTTTGAATATTTAATTTTGATAGATGCGTCGCATAAAATTTTCAGAAGTCGCTCTGCCTGAACATGTCCTTATATAAAAGTTGGACGATATAATCAAATTCTCTTTTAAATTCTTCATGAGTTCCAATATTAGCAGAAAGAACAAAAATGACAGATGCTGAATTTGGTAATACTGAGGATAATACTGTCCAAAAGGGTAGCTCGATTTTTCACTTAAAAAAAAATCAAATTGTCCGTCTTTACGAAAGTTATGTGTTAGTATACTGAATAAGTAAAAAAAGTCGTCGGGGCGGGCTAAAGTCGGTATCAGCCAATTAGCCAGGGAGTCTATCCCCTTCTCACTTGTGCTAGACCAAGGAGATTATTTTAGCGTCAGAGGTGGAGCGCCACACCAACCGTCAGCTCCTTACTTTACAGATCCCTGTGCTACTTAAACGCAGAGTTGGTGAGGACCGGTATCGAACTAGGAACCTTGTGGTTTCTAGCCGAACGCTCTACCGACTGAGCTAACCCGGCCATAAAACCAAAAATTAGATCTTTTACTTGTACCATTGTTTGAGGAAATAGCATCAAAGATCGTCTGTTACAGCTTAATTAATAACGGAAAAACCAGCATATAAGATGTCTCGGTAGAGATAGAGGGGGGGGACATTTACAATTTGGATTCTATTTACACTATCAAATTCGTTTCATTTTAATAAAATAAATTAACAATTCTGATTTGAATATTGAATACGGTAGATTTTCTAACCAATTTCTTGGCCAAATGTTGTAAAAACAAGATTTTTTGTGAAGTTTAGCAAACGATCTTTGATGCTATTTCCTTAAACAATGGTACAAGTAAAAGATCTAATTTTTGGTATCAGTATTCAAATACTAACACAACTTTCGCATGAAAGGACAATTTGATATTTTAAATAAAGTAAAAAGTCGATCAAGCCTACTGTCCAACCTACCATTCTTCATATTATATATATATATATATATATATATATATATATATATATAGGGTAAACTATAGACACGTGTTTCGAGGTTTCACCTCTCATCAGTATAGTTATACGAATTTTAGCAGCTGCCTCAAAACTTTGTAAGCAAAATAAGATTTGGCTGAGCGCCGAATTTGCAATTACATACCTCCTAAATAAAGTGCTCAACCGAAATTGGGAGCGTATAATAGGGTAAACTATAGACGCGTGTTTTGAGGTTTCACCTCTCATCAGTATAGTTATACGATTTTTAGCAGCTGCCTCTGGCTGGGTTCGAGACCCAAACGAACTTATGCTCGCCAAACCTCTTACCCACACATCCACAGTCAGTCGCCAAGTATAGCAGGCTATTTAATCGCTATATTTCTAAGCGGAAATGACCTTCACCTAGAGTTCTCAAACTTTTAAACAAAGTGAGATTTGGCTGAGCGCCGAATACGGTGAAATATATATATATATATATATATATATATATATAGTTTACTATTCAATTAAAAGATATTTGTTACCATTTGTTTCAAAGTAGCGCATTAACTGCTTATCCTCAAGATAAAGCACCCTGGAACAGAAGACAACAATGGTTTTCTGTTCTAGAGTGCATTGTCTTGAGGATAATCGGCAAATACACTGCTTTGAAACCAATGCTCCCAAACGCCTTTTATTTGTATAGTAAAGTTTAATAAATAGATATACCTATTACACTTGTAATCGTGAAGTGATATCATTAATAGAAGAAATATATAGTGATATCATTAATAGAAAAAATAAGTTCACAATTCTTTCAAACTTCTAATCTACAAACCGTTTCTTAGACTTAGGATGTGACGTAATTAACTAAGGTGCTTTGGCATTGTCCCTTCCAGCTGGGAAAATTTGGCTCAAGACCGCCCTCGGTGGCGGCAGAATCTCCATAGAAGACTGTACATGTCAGAAGTCACCCTGATACAACATCATGAAGCTAAGAGGTCCATAAGCAACAAAGCATCGGACATCATCATCTACAGGGACAACCTACAAATGCAAAATATGTGGTCGAGAATGTTTCTCAAACATAGGACTTCATAGTCACAGGAGGCGCTGCAACTTCAGGGGCACACAAAAACTGTTATCATAGTCTTTAGATACTGAATTGCCAATGTAATGTAATGTAACTAAGGGCTTAGCAATGATGAGAGTAACTTAGTTTCGGTTACAGATAAGAATATGATTTCGATTATGATAAGATAATTTCAAGTGATAATATTAATAGGAGAAAAAAGTTTACAATTCTAAAAAATTCTATTCTGAAAACCAGTTATTTTTTAGACTTAGAATATGACGTAAATAACTAAAGGATTAGTGACATCGGGAGTGACGTAATTTCGGTTATAGAGAGGAATATAATTTCCCGTGATATTATAAATGGAAAATAAGTTTAGAATTGTAAAAAAATTATATTTTGAAAACCGGTTTTAGACTTAGAATATGACGTAATTAAATAAGGGACTAGTGACGTTGGAAGTGACGTAGTTTTGGTTGCAGGCAGGAATATAATTTTCATTACGATATAATTTCAAGTGATATTATTAATAGGAGAAATATGTCTGTAATTTAAAATATTTTTTTAAATAAAGAAACCTCTCTATTTTGTGAAAGTCGGTGTTGTTTAGACTTTAGGGCGAAACCATAAAAATTAGTTTATCATTTTTTTAAGATACAAAACATTTTTTTTTAAAATTTGAATAATCATAAAAAAAAGATAGTCAGAAAGAAAAAAAAAAAAAGCAGTAAAAAAAGAGGCAAAAAATTCAACATAAAAATAATTCAATCCTAAATTGTTAATTAGTTTTTCGTTGCCAATGCGAGTTGCAATGAAAAGATTTTAATTTTATTCTAATCTTTTTCAAGAAAAAAAAATCACATTATTATTCTGCTAAATATGTTCCCCCCACCCACAGTGTTATTTCGACTATTAATGTTTCTCCTTTAAAAACAAAACAAATTCTTAACGAAAAAAAAAAAAATAGTGCTACTCTCCAACTTTCTCCAATGATATTCATTTATTTTCTCTGATATCGTGAACATTTCTAGACATGACCGCGGGGTCATGTCGTAAGCTTTTCCTCAGTCCGTCCAGGGCATTAGTTACATTTTCTCTCTTTCCTTTCACCCCCTTTAAAATCTGCTGGGCAATATACAGGGGGATTGAAAATTAACTACCTATTGTAAACTATTATATTTTTTTACAAATTATACAAACAAATGTGGCCAATAAAACTGTAGACTGTGCATCGAAGAAATATTGCGTATTCACCAAAATACGAACGGAAATTTGGTGAACAAATATTACGTGTTTTCTTCTCATATTAATGTTTTGTAAAAATAAGGATTCAGAAATGAATTATAAAATCTTTAAAATAGGGAATGAAGTTAGTTACAATCACACACACACACACACACACACACACACACACACACATATATATATATATATATATATATATATGTGTGTGTGTGTGTATTTAGGCAGCATTTTTTCTTGTAGGCATATATTGTTAAATAAAGCAGCCATTTTCTGTCTGCAAGTCTTATCCTTTGTTTTTTCATATTGCCGGATTATTGTTTTAATATCTGGCGAGAATTGGCTGATGTATTTGCCATATGTCATAGACCGAATACTTTCTGCCCTATCGTGGGCCATCTTCAAGGTATTTTGAAACCGTACAACAATGGGATATTCATTTACCATTTATATATTATTGTTGTTATTTTATTATTATTATTATTATTATTATTATTATTATTATTTGCTATTTTAATTTATATAGTAATTTGCTATTATCAAAGTTTTTTTGTTTAGTTTTGGATTTTTGTGTCTAATATGCAGTGCTTCTAAGAATCGTTGTTTACATGATTGTGTTTCTATAATGGTAGTGTTATCAAGTATTTTTCCTATTGTTGGGACATGAGTGTGATTTTATTGGGCTATTAGTATGTAATTGTTTTAGTAACATATATAATAACATTTATATATATTTTATTATATTATATATAATATATATATATATATATATATATATATATATAATCCTCACGACAAAAGGTCAATTTCTTAAGCGGAATTTAATAAGTTTGAATTCAGAGTCTTCCTTCTCCAAGACTGGTTACCTACCCATGGTTAAAGAGTCCTGTCTTCCCTGCTATTTACCCATAACTTACTCCCATATATATATATATATATATATATATTGAGTTCGAACTCAAAATTATTTCACAGTCCAGCACGTTAGATGCCTCCGTGGGCTCCCGTTTGTATAGGAAAATTTGATATCATATAAATTAAGATACATCGGTGGAGTGACTTAATGTCGGTATCAGCATAAAAATGAGAAGATCAATCGCCTCTTCATTGGAACTAGATCAAGGAGATTGCTTTGCTGAGGTGGAGCGATACACCTACAGTCAACTCCAAAATACTTTAGCAGATAAATCAGATTGCAAAAGCTGCTCATACGCAGAGTTGGCAGCGATCGGTATCGTTGGGATTGCTTGACAATTATGTCCGAATCTCTAAACACAAGGCACAAAATTACCCTAGAGGATTTGACATGGCGTTAAAATTTATATATTAATCAATCATTAGATTTTATTTTTTCATAGTAGCGTACAGCATAATTTTCGCTGCCATTTTAATTCCATCTAAGTCTATCCAATTCACACGTTTTTATAAATTCAATTCAATCTATCTAAGAGTTTTGTTACACAGTATACGACATGAACAAAAAACAGACCCATTATTTGGAAGATCAGCTTCCTGACGTCACTGTGACGTCACCGTGACGTATGCAGGGGTTTAAGCATTACCTTCTGACTCTAAAGGAAACCATAGGATGACACGAAGCTGTTGCCTAGGCAACATCTTCTTTCGGAAAATGACGATTAGTGTCTCTGCCGACAAGCTTATAATTTAATTTTACGATTCAACCATCCGCCTCTATGTGTTGTGCGTCTTTCTCTTGTTGTTTGGTTGGATTTTACGGCATGTCAATCCTTGTTGGGTCATTTTATGCCAAAGACGTTTTGTTTTATTAATTCTTGTTGGGTATGCAATTTTTCTTAAACTCAATTTTTTAAACACATTTAAAAAAAGCTCATTATGATCTATTTTATCTATAGATGGGAATCTAACAGGTAGTACTACTTATCCGCCCTGTCGGCTGGGGCGTTAGAATGCACCGACTGCACCTCTGCAGAGGGGTAAGACTCCCCCAATGGGGCCACCTGTTGGCCGTGGGTGGCGACCCATGATGCTTAAGGATAGAGCCCAGGTGGATGAGCAGTTCATGACATGCAATACTCCACTTTGGCCCTATCTTGGGCTAGACGGGCGGTCGGAGGGGCCCCCTCCGATCAATCGGCTGGTCACGTCAAGCCCTAGCACCTATATGATTTCCCAACCCTATTGCTTTTATGGCAAGCTCCAACCCCTTTTTATCATATGGGTGCTAGAAGGCGGTGGCTGCAGGTCTACATGTCCTGGGAATGACGTTAAACTCTATCTGATGGTGAGGTTCCAGTTTTGGAGGTTTGGGGAATGTGGAGCACCCCTTCATCACCATTGCTCCCTGGTCCACTCTGAACCGGAGTGGTAGTACCTGTTAGGGTCCCATCTATGGGTTAAATAGAAAAATGTATTTATAAAAAAAATGGTATTATCCATTAAGAATTGATTTATTTCAAAACTTTATCGGCATTAAATGACCCACTGAGGTTGATATGCCGTAAAACAAAACAAACCAACCAAGTACTACTTATCTCTCAGTAGAGGTGAAGACAGTGTATTCTTTTTTGCAAGCTTACAAAGCTTTGTTGTCGCTGCTTTCTTCTAGACCTCTTAGCTTCATGGTGTTGCGTCAGGGTGACTTCTGACATGAACAGTCCTCTACGGAAATTCTGCCGCCACAGAGAACGGTCCTGAGCCAAATTTTACCAGCTGGAAGGGGAATTGCCAAAGCACCTGAGATCCTTCTTGCAGACATGTCTTTCGGGATCCGTCCATCCTCCATCCGACGTACATGACCCAGCCATCGGAGACGACGTTGCCTCACAATTATACGTATATATACATATAGTATGCAAATATATATCTTAAAATCTGCATAAATGCATATGTATATATGTCGGAAAACTGAATTTGAACTCAATATATTTAACTATGAGGAACCCGTTATGTATGCAGCCCGCGCCCGGTTTCGACCAGGGGTCCAGTGAGCTTCGGCCGCTGGACCGGTTCTGTTATAATAATAGCGTCGATCCCAGGGGGCCATCCCCCCAGGCAACACCTGCCCCCTCGATTTAAAGGGGCAGGGCTGTGTTTATTGCCCAGTGCCTGAGGCGCCCACCTTGAGGGGGAATGCTGACGGGATAAACGCAATTTTTCACTCGCCACCCATGAGCTTCGATTTGTGGGTGGTCCCACGTTTGTAGGCCTTGTGCCTAACCCGTACAAGTGGGGTACGAGGTAAATAAAATGTAAACCCGCCCAACGGGTGGGTCCAGTGGCTTCGGCCCTGGATCTTTACAAGTTAATAGCGTCGATCCCAGTCGGATGTCCCCCCAGGCAATACCTGCCCCCTTGATTTAAAGGGGCAGGACTGGGTTTATTGGCCAGCGCCTGAGGCGCCCCACTTGTGGGGGAATGCCGAAGGGATCGACGCAATTTTTGTTCTTTGCCACCCATGAGCTTCGGCTTGTGGGTGGGCCCACGTTAAAACGAGGTCTTGTGCCCAGCCCATACAAGTGGGGTATGAGGCAAATACCTATTTAACTATGAGGAAACCTAGGGGTACAGAATATCCAAACTCAAGTTAAGACGTAGCCATGCACCGTATGTTAATTGTTTGATGTTATATTGTATTTTTTAATTTATTTTATTTTTCATAACGTTGTTATTGAATCTTGTTATAGATGGGAATCTAACAGGTACTACTATCCCGGGTCACAGTCTACCTGGGGGTAATGGCGAAGAAGGGATACTCCACTCTATCCAACTCTCAAGAATTAGCAATTCATTACTAGATGCTGTTTAACGTCACACCCAGGACAGAGAAACCCTCAACCACTGCCCTCCGACACATATGATAAAAATGGTTGGGGTTTGCCAGAAGGGTAATAGGGTCACGGACAATCGTATAGATTCTAGGGATTGCCGTGACCAGACGATTGATTTGAGAGGGACCCTTTGACCCCTCCCCCGTCTACACTAAGTAAAAGCCATAGTGAAGTATTGCATGTAATGCACTGCAAAGCCACCATGATTCTGTCCTTAAGCATCACGGGTCGCCACCATAGCCAACAGGTAGCCCTATAGAGAGGATGTTATCTCTCTGTAGAGGTGCAGACAGTGTATCTTTTTCCCTAGCTTACAGAGCGATATTCTCTTATTAGAAATATCTTTAATTAACATTCTTTACTTATATCTATAACCTTGTCATCAAATACGATAAATCCATACAATTTTAATATATATATATATATATATATATATATATATATATATATATATATAAGATTTTTGGATGTTTGTTTATTTTTTAGAAGCATTGTTAAATAAAGTATATATTAATATTTATATTTTTGCTTGAAGGGAATTACAATGCGCATATCGCATAAAATTCGATAATTATAGAAGATAATAATGACAAGTGAATTTCGCAAAGAATTACTCGGTGTGTAGAATATCGTACAGACTGTTTCAACTTTACTAAGTCTCATATAAATATATATATATATATATATATATATATATATGTCGGCTTGGAATATAGATTACACCGACTACACCTCTGCCGAGTGGTAAAATCCCACCAATGGTGCCATCTGTTGGCCGTGGATGGTGACTCATGATGCTTAAGGAGGTAATCTTGGTTGACGAGCAGTTCATGACCTGCAATAATCCATTTTGGTCCTAACTTTTACTAGACGGACGGTGGGAGAAGACCCCTCAATCGGCTGGTCCCCACAATCCCTAGCACCTATATGTTTGTCCAGGCAAGGCTGAATAAGATACTAGAGTCTGAAACACGTGTCCCGAAAATAAGATAAAAAGATTTTTGAAAAAAAATGCAAACCATTTTGCAGACCTTCTATCTTTTAACACACACACACACACACACACACACACACACAATATATATATATATATATATATATATATATATATATATAAGGTATTCAAAACTGGTAGTAAGGGATGATTCTATTTGGGATCTTCAAATTCTCACTGTATAACAATATTGCATGATTTTGTAGGTGTAAATATATATTCATACAAATATTTTTATAAATCCCTTCAGAGAGCTCAATGTATAATATATATATATATATATATATATATATTATATATATATATATATATATATATATATGGTTAGAGTTGTAGGAAATGGAATGGAAATATATTATATATATATATATATATATATTATATATATATATATGAGATTAAAAAACGTCTCTATATCCTTCTTTTTAGAATTCGGAAGTAGATTTTCAAAACGTGTTCAAAAGCATTAAACAATTTCCTGTTAAGTTAAAATATTTATTGCTAATGCTCCCAAAATAGGCAAGGATATCTTTTTTAAAATATCGGAACTTAAATCGTTTCCCGGGAAGAAATATTATCACAAGTACTGGCTTATCGTAAAAGGCTTAAATTCTCTGTGTAAAATGCAAAATCACTGATATAATATTTCACTAAATGGACAGACCTTGTTGGAATATCTCCATTACTAATATATAAAACCTTTCCTGTCAATGACGGTTGCATTAGATTAAATTTACTGACAATCGCTTTTGAAAAGAAGATCTACTACACTAGCAATGGTCTCTATTATAATCTTCGCTGGCTATGAAGTTGATACAATTATTATATAATATAATATAATATCCTCATCATCATCATGTCGCGCTTTCAGCGCGGATCTCCATGGCAATCTCTCTCCATCCGTCCTTTTCGCTCGTCATTCTCGGGAGGTCCTCTATGCAGCATCCTGCATCCGCACAGAGCTGATCAACGTACGTTTTTGCTGGTCGGCCCACACTGGCTTGTCCATGTGCTGGCTTCCACAGGAGGACGTCGCTTATAAGTTCGTCCTTGCTTCTCCAGCAGTGTCCCGCGTATCTTGTCCGTCTTACTCGGATGGTTTGGGTGATATGTGGTAGGTGGCCGTACAGCTGTTTTCTCGTAGGGTACTGTTTCCACGTCTTGTTCATGATCACCCGCAGCATTCTTGTGCAGCTCCCATCTAGTTTATTCTCTAGTCGCTTAGTTAGGGTCCAGGTGGTGCAGCCATACAGCAGCACTTGAAGAACTGTCTCTTTAACTTGTCTGTGAGATTGGACCTCCATATGATAGATAATCTATTTATAGCGGCCCATGCCTTTCCTATGCGTGCATTAACGTCGTTTTCTGTAGAGGAGATGTTACTGCCTAAGTATCTAAATTGAATATCATATAATATTTTATTTATTGGATCTTTTCCAGCCACTAAGGATGATGACGTAGTGTTCAGAAAAAAATAAAAAAAATAAAAATAAATCGGACCATATAATCTTTAGGCACCCCTTTTTGATCTCGGTTAAGAAAGGACATGTTTTTTATTTACACCGTCAATATCTGGTTGTTTTAACAGACGATTTTTAGATTTAAAAAAAATTATAAAAACCGATTTAAAATCAGAGATGTGATATTATGGTGTTAATTTTGCGAAACTGGATACCGCGTACATTTAGACGTAAGCATGTTTATGTTTTTAAAATAGAAGTCTTACGTTATAACATTCCATTCCTTGAGCAGGGTTTACTTGTTTTCAAGAACATATGGTTAAATACACTAAAAACTTTTTTTCCTGAATCTGACCTGCTGAAATATGGGTGCGTCTTAAATGCCCGTAC